>JBBDGP010002494.1:0-106271 GCA_037952835.1 Lithobates septentrionalis | reverse complement strand
ACATGAGGTCTAGCGGGTGAGACAGCACACGCGCCATGTACCAACCACTGCTCAGCCGCACCTTGGATCGCACCAGCAGGAATGCACCCCATCACACGGAGAGACTTCCACTATGTCTATCATTTTTGATTCCTCTAGCAGTTCCCCTGAACGCCTTCCGCACATAACTGTCGCTGGAAGCACTCTCGCAGAGAACTGCGAGACCACTTTCCGCAAAAGTAACCAACATTGCAGTAACCAATTTTTATCAACATTGCTTAACATCGCCTGTACCACGTGTCTCCACTGATTGGTACTACGCAGTACCAGGTCGCCCATCTGCGGTGGATACATGCAGGTATACAGCGGAAAGGTTTTCACCAATTCCAACAACATCTCAGTTATTTCTAGACATGCCACATCTAAACACAGAACTCTAGGGACTTTTCCCTTACTAACGACGTGGAGGGGCTCATTTGCTAAGGCTTGAGAGGCCGAGACACTCAAAGAGACCTCCACCTCAGAGGCCACTGACAAAACTTGCGGCTCCCCATGAGCACCGCTAAATGCATGTGTCACACTCATCGTCTCATTTTCAGCAACACTGAGCCCTTCCAAGTCCCTATTATCCCACCATCCTGACACTTAACATTACTCATCTCTTTTGCTGTGGACAAAACTTCTGCTATATATGCGCCCTTTTCCGATCCTTCCGCCTGGAGGGGGTTAAGTTCTGCAACAGCCAACGCACCTGTGTCCACTGGCTTTGCAGCCTCTCCATTTGTCACAGCAGCAATAGTGTCCAGCTTACTATTACCTTCAGAAATTTCTTTCCACCACGCTATCACCTTAATGGCAAGACTATCCCAGTCTATCCTGTCTGTGCTCCAATCACCAGCACTCTGTAGTACGGCTCCCTCTGCCCATGGAGACACAGGTGGACAGAGTGGTTTAGCAGCAGACAATCTGCACCAGTCACTGTCACCCACATCAGATTGTGATAATACATACTCCCTCATTTGAGCTATTTTCCCATCGTTTTCCACCTGAGCAGTATCAGAGCTGTCCGGGAGCCCCGTCGGCTCCAACACTGGGAGTCCTCCTGAGATTTCCTGGGACAACTCTGCGACACTGCCTGTGGTTACCATGGGAGACACCAAACCATCAACATTGTCAGTAATACACTTTTCAACATCATCATTATCAACCTTCCTGCCTTGTATAGGCCGTGTTATCACATTAGCAGTTTGATATTGTAGGATATTTAGTACATTGCTTTTCACCTCATGTGAAGCACACTTGTCAGTCGGTGCGGCGACACAGTTGTCCTGGGAAACTCTGAGCTCAGACACCATGAGCTCCTGGGTGGTCTCCAGGGACACCTCTGCTACACCTGCCATGGTTGCTAGGGGCAACGGCACACATTTCTCAGTGGTCACCCCTGACATTTCTGGATGCAATATCACATTTTTAATTGCATTAGCAAGCAACATATCTTCATTTTTACCACTTGTCTTCCTGCTAAACAATACACTGCCTGAAGACAAGTCCTTACCAGTCCTCAAGCTTGCTGCAGGTTCAGCTTCAAACTGGGCTTTGTTACTACATAGGGAATTCACTTGCAAGTCTCTGAAAGCAATTTTTCTCACTGGACTTATTCCCACTTCACAGGGAATAGTCCCATAACCAGTCTCTCTCACATTTGTAACTGCAACAGTCTTACCATTACATTTGGAAGGTGTTGAAAGCTTCAATTGAGGGCATTGTCCCTTCTTTGCTGTGCTCTCACAAGCTAATGCCCCCCTCATGGACACAGGGCAACATTGCATCCTTCTTGGATTTTCCAACATCCCCTGCAGGCCAAACAGGTTTTCTGTTGCCAGGGGTAACAGCAGACTTACACACATGGTCATACCACTTGCAGGATGCTGGATACTGTGCTCTCTTCTCTGGGCTGACCACTTCACACAAGCAGCCATAACTTGAAACCATTGATTTCTTGTGCTCTCCATCACCCCATGCAGGCTGAACAAAATTTCCTTCACGGTTGCCAGGGGTGACAACAGACACTTTTGCACAAACCTCTTCATTTAGAATTTGAGCCACATCTCCGCTGTAGCTCCTCTTTTCTGCAAACAGACTTTCTCCGGTTGCCATGGGAGACCACTTTCTCCCTGTTGATCTTTTCCAGCGCTCTCTAGATTGGATTGCTCCTAGGAAATTGTCGTAGTCATCTCGGTTATGATACATCCCGCGGTACACCTCTTGGTACTCCTCCATCAAAAAAGGTTGCACCAACTCAACCCAGCGACTTTTAGGCCATCCTCTGTAGGAAGCAATCATCGCAAAATCATCCAAAAAGTCTATAACATGCTCAGAAGGCAGCATAGGCCGTATGAAGTCAGCTGTATGGATTTCTGCTTTGTTGCCATGGACAACCGCACCCATCTGCTCACTCTTTGCACTAAAGGACGGCTTGCTTTCCTTTTTCCTTTGCTCCAGTGCGGCCAAATGCATCTTGCACCAGTCTGGGGCTTGTTCTGTCGGTAACAACCCCTCCAGCCACAAGGTTCTGTCTCTCATCTCAGCAAACATTGCTTCCTTTTTGCGCTTTGACCGCCCCATCTCTGCAGTCAGGCACACAACGCTTTTTAACACAGTTCCTTTTAACACAGGAAAATTTTGCGTACCGTCTCTTTAAGACTTGCAAACAGCAGACTTTCACATGCAGACTCCACTGGTTCACATGAGCTGCTCCTCACAGCATTGCTGCAAAAACACAGTTTCTTGCTACTCACTGTTTTTGGTATGCGAGGATCCGGAACTCTTCCAAATCTGCCCGAAGCAATATCTCCACCATATGTAAAATTGGGGTATCAGACTCAAACGGTAGGTGCGTTGTCAGTGAGTACTCCAGTACAAAACTGTATTTTTAAGGGCCTGGTAGCCCACTTTTATTTAAAAGCACGGAAAAATTCACAAAGACATCAGTAGCCCACGCAGGGGGTTCCACCATTACTGTATCTTGCACACTCAATACTTTAGCCTCCTGACGTACATTCTTGCCATACGGCTGATTCCGGCCTTTAGCCTAGGCCTTAGGTCTGCTCCTCAGACCCAAAAGAGTTTCCTAGAGTGAAGCTCTCTCCTAGCTTACTCCTGCTGCTTACTACTTGCTGCTCTGTCACCAAGTACGTCTGCCTCCTGCAGCCTCTGACTCCTCTCAGAGGAATGGGAGTCCACCTGACTCCCATGCATAGACTTCCTGTCTGTTGGGTGGAACCCTGAGCCATAGCCAGGTCACAATTAAATTGCACAGCACACAGCTGTGCAATCAGCGTGCCTTTCTCTCCAAAATCTGGCGTAAACCAGCAATCTTCCAGGTAGCACAGGGTCCTACTGCCACAATATATATATATATATATATATATATATATATATATATATATATATATATATATATATAATTTTTTTAACTGAAATTTTGAGTTTGATAAGCCGTTGCTCAAAAAAAAAAGAACTTCCACCATTTCATTTTCCATGGTGTCTGCTTTCGAAAAATATATAAATGTTTGGAGGTTTTAGCTAATCTTCAGGCCTAATGTGTGAAAAAAACTGCAAAAACTATTCCGTCAGCGAAAGGATTAAGTCATATAGGAAAACAAAGTCTATAGGAATGATGGGTCCATGCTGACTGCAGGATGACATACGGGACAAATCCAAAACTTGATCAATGTATCCATATAGATTTCCATAAGCAGGAAAGCAAATAATTACGGCTGGCTGTGCTGATTAAGGATGAGCTCCGGCGTGTTCGCATGCTGAACGTGCCGAGCCCGCCAGGAAGTCGGCACGGCGCAGCGCTAATCACAGGTAGGGAGACATTTCCCGATCTCTGCAGCCGCACATCGGGAAATGTCTCACTGATTGTGATTAGCGCTTCGCTGTACCAGCTTCCTGGCGGGCTCGGCACGTTCAGCATGCGAACACGCCGGAGCTCATCCTTAGTGCTGATCTATTCACCTTTTCTGCTAATCAGATCAAATCATCACCACAGTACAGAATAGAAGAGACAACAGCATTTCCTAACTATTAGGAAAGCAAGTGATTTCCAGGAACCCGGCACAGCAGTCGTCTCAGAATATTACATTGTTATGCAGTAAGCTTTACATAACTACAAGGAAATAAAAAAAAAAAAACAGAACAATCGTCACACAAACTACATACCATCCTATAGATCAGGGGAAGGCAACCTTTTGAGCAAGGTGTGCCTGAAAATGTTTTCAAAGAAATTGAGTTTGCCAGATTTATAAAAAAAAAAAAATCTAATTCACACTCTCAATCACGAAAATTAATTTTTATAAAGTAAATGCCGTAAACTACTTGAGTAATAGTGAATATTAGTGTTCATCTGCCCCACCACTGTACCCTCCTGCACATCTACTCTACCGCTGTACCCCTCTGCTCATCTGTTCCATCAATGTAACCCCCTTTCTCATCCGCCAGACCACCACTGTACCTCCTCCTACACATCTGTCCCACCTCTGCACCCCCCTGCTCTTCTGCCGCACCACTGTACCCCCTGCACATCTGCCCCACCACTGTACCCTCCCTGCACATCTGCCCCACCACTGTACCCCTCCTGCACATCTGCCCCACCACTGTACCCCTCCTGCACATCTGCCCCACCACTGTAACCCCCTGCACATCTGCCCCACCACTGTACCCCTCCTGCACATCTGCCCCACCACTGTACTACCCTGCACATCTGCCCCACCACTGTACCCCTCCTGCACATCTGCCCCACCACTGTAAACCCCTGCACATCTGCCCCACCACTGTACCCCTCCTGCACATCTGCCCCACCACTGTACCCCTCCTGCACATCTGCCCCACCACTGTACTACCCTGCACATCTGCCCCACCACTGTACCCCTCCTGCACATCTGCCCCACCACTGTAAACCCCTGCACATCTGCCCCACCACTGTACCCTCCCTGCACATCTGCCCCACCACTGTACCCCTCCTGCACATTTGCCCCACCTCTGTATCCCTCTGCACATTTGCCTCACCTCTGTACCCCTCCTGCTCTTCTGCTCCACCAATGTACCCCCTTCTTATCTGTCCTAACACTGTACCCTCCTGCTCATCTGCCCTACCGCCGTACCCTCATAATTATCTCTGATATGTATGATATGCAGAGTGGTGAAAGGAAGCAGAGATGAGACACATCTACCTGTCCTGGCACACTCATCCCCATTGATTCGTCTCTCGCATCCAACCCAGGTGTTTGTATTGGATGTCACATACAAGCATCTGGAATGGATGTGCAATGATGAGCTCAGGTCAGGGGCATTTTCTGAAAGCAGTGGGCCTGTGTGCAGGATCATAAATTGGGTCCTCCCAGCTGAGAATAAGTGTGGAGTGGTGCGCCGCAGCAATAATTGGGTGTCATTTTTATTGCGTGGAATACTGGCTGTGGCTTTAAGGGACGCAGAGTGTCGGGGGTCAGTAGTATGTGACTCAAAGCTTCAGGAGTAAGTGAGGCAGAGTTCAGGGATTGGGAGTAGGTGATGCAGAGGTCAGCAGTAGTAGATGGCACAGAGCTGAGAGGTCAGTGGTAAGTGAGATATATATATATATATATATATATATATATATATATATAATATGTGTGTGTATATATTATGCATATAAAAAAATCGTGGGTGCGTGTTATACGTCGATCCCCGCCGATCTCCGCTGATTTTTTGCGATCGCGCCGACATACACATCCGAGTGTACAGATTTAAATATGGCGCCAGCGGACCCGGCGAAGGGCGGAGCCGAGATACACAAAGCTGAGTGTACTCGGCTCTTTTCGGTTCCGCTCACAGTCCCGCCCAGTCCCGCCATTGGACATGTGTTATGTCCATCATAGGGCGTGACTGGGCGTGACTGTGAGCGGCGCCGAAAAGAGCCGAGTACATTCGCCTATGTGTATCTCTGCTCCGCCCAGTCCCTCCGCGGCGCCATATTTTAATCTGTACACTCGGATGTGTATGTCGGCGCGATCGCAAACAATCAGCGGAGATTGGCGGGGATTGCAAGGCTGCACTGGGGCAAGGCTGCAATGGACACTGGGGAAGGCTGCACTGACAAGACTGCACTGAGAAGGCTTCAATGACACTGAGAAGGCTGCATTGATGGGCATTTAAATGTAAGTTTTTTTCCCTTAAACTTCCCTCCTAAAAGCTTTTTTCCTTAAAATTCCCTTCTAAACTTGGGGTGCGTGTTATACGCCGATAAATACGGTATGTATATGTATATGTATATATATATATATATATATATATATATATAGCAGCCCCTCACATACACACAGTGCTGGACCCCGCACAACCACCCGGGACCCCGCACAGGGACCCCGCACAAACACCAGGGACCCCGCACAACCACCAGGGGCCCCGCACAGCCACCAGGGGCCCAGGACGCCGCACAGGGACACTGCACAGTCACCAGGGACCCCGCACAGGGAACCCACACAACCACAAAGGACCCCGCACAACCACCAGGGACCCGGGACACCGCACAGCCACCAGGGACCCCGCACAGCCACCAGGGACCCGGGACCCCGCACAGGGACACTGCACAGCCACCAGGGATCCCGCACAGCCACCAGGGATCCCGCACAGCCACCAGGGACCCCGCACAGCCACCAGGGACCCCGCACAGCCACCAGGGACCCGGGACCCCGCACAGGGACACTGCACAGCCACCAGGGATCCCGCACAGCCACCAGGGACCCGGGACCCCGCACAGGGACACTGCACAGCCACCAGGGACCCCGCACAGGGAACCCACACAACCACAAAGGACCCCACACAACCACCAGGGACCCCGCACAGCCACCAGGGACCCGGGACCCCGCACAGGGACACTGCACAGCCACCAGGGATCCCGCACAGCCACCAGGGATCCCGCACAGCCACCAGGGACCCCGCACAGCCACCAGGGACCCCGCACAGCCACCAGGGACCCGGGACCCCGCACAGGGACACTGCACAGCCACCAGGGACCCCGCACAGGGAACCCACACAACCACAAAGGACCCCACACAACCACCAGGGACCCGGGACACTGCACAGCCACCAGGGACCCCGCACAGCCACCAGGGACCCGGGACCCCGCACAGGGACACTGCACAGCCACCAGGGATCCCGCACAGCCACCAGGGACCCCGCACAGGGACACTGCACAGCCACCAGGGAACCTGCACAGCCACCAGGGACCCTGCACAGGGACACTGCACAGCCACCAGGGACCCGGGACCCCACACAGGGAGGACACTGCACAGCCAACAGGGACCCCGCACAGGGACACTGCCCAGCCCCAAGGGACCCCGCACAACCACCAGGAACCCCGCACAGCCACCAGGGACCCGGGACCCCGCACAGGGACACTGCACAGCCACCAGGGACCCTGAACAGCCACCAGGGACCTGGGACCCCGCACAGGGACCCCGCACAGCCACCAGGGACCCAGGACACCGCACAGGGACCCTGCACAGCCACCAGGGACCCAGGACACCGCACAGGGACCCTGCACAGCCACCAGGGACCCAGGACCCCGCACAGGGACACTGCATAGCCACGAGGGACCCCGCACAGCCACCAGGGACCCCCCACAGCCACCCGGGACCCTGCACATGGACACTGCACAACCACCAGGGACCCAGAATAGCCACTTGAGAAGGAAGGGGTGGGACAATTTTAGATGGACGGGGGCAGCACAACACCAAAATACACCACTGCATACACAAATCTGTACACAAAGGCTCTGGCCCCTCTCTGTACACAAACAGCCCCCTTCCCTTTTCCTCACAGCCCCAGAGCCCCTACTTGTAAAGAAGAACTTCCTACCTAGTCCCAGGTCGTTTTCACATAGCTGACATGTTGCTGAGAAGCTCAGTACAAATCACATGAACAGTGAACATGTACATAGTAGCCAGAGGTGACAGTAAAGATCTCGATGTCGGAGCTCAGTGTCAGTGACACAAAAAAAACAGAAGCTGGGAGATCCTTTGTGTAATGCACGGCTTCCCTCCACCCACCCGTCCTGCCTTCTTCTGGCCTGGGCTGGCCCCTCAGGCCCCAGGGCCCCTTACACTTGTGACGGCTTTACCCCCCTGATGGCGGCCCTGACTGTATATAGTAACGATCTGGGGTGATTATGCTCCAGTGGTGTATGCGTTTTCAGGAGGACCAGTCAGTCCAGACTGTATTTTTTTAAGGGCGTGGCAGCCCAATTTTATTTAAACGAAACAAACTTCACAGAAAATCTTCCCTCGCAGGGGGTTCCACCATCATTGTATAACAGAAAAACTTCAGCCTCCCGGCTCACTCACTCTTACTTAGTCAAACTCTCTCCTGGAGCTTACTTGCTCAGCTTTGCTCTGATTGGTCCCGGGCCACATCTGCCTCCTGCAGACATACACGCTCAGACTCCTAGGGACAGCCTGTCTCTCTCTCGTGCAGCCGTCTCCACCAGAAAGCCCTCCCGACTCCTACATCAGGCCACCACTATGCATTCTTTCATTCCCTGTTTATATTGCCCTGTGCCCCCTTGCTGGCCGGGCCCGGTACAACAGGGCCAGTTGTACTGGCTCATCAGCGGCCCCACCAGGCCACCTGCCTGTAAGGTGGAGCTGTTCCCAAGTGCGAGCCCTCAGCTCTCTTCCATAGGGGAACATAAACCCAGCCCACAGGTGTGCAATCATCATGCCTGTCTTTGCAAAAACCAGGCTGAAGGTGCCAATACACACCGTGACCTGAGGTCGCCTCTCCACATATCCCCCCCCCCTGTTTCGCACCGGAGAGAGAAATACAAAACCCTTCTTCCTAAAGGGGCACTCCACCCACCTCTTTGTCTGGGTGTCCTTCCACAGGCACTTCTCCCTAATCTTTGGGGTCCTCCCTTTTCTTTTCACCTCCCCCAGACCTACTCTCCCAGGACTGTAGGGGGGGGGGGGGGGGGCTACTTCTACACCCACTGTCAGGAAACTGACTTCTCTGAGTACCTGGCTCAACTTCAACTAGCACTATCTGTTTTCCAGGTTCGCCAACACCTGTGTGGTTACCCTTGGCAACCAACTTTTCAAAAAAAATGCACAATTCAACATCACCAAGAACTTTTACTGCTGGTATTTCCGATACCTCTGGCTTGTCTAACGGCGCTCCAGAGTGCCTCTCTTACACAACCTTTGTATGAAGCAATCCAGCGCACTGTGAGACAACCTTCCACATTAATACAAACCATTGCAGTAAACAATTCCAAGAAATAAAAAAGAAGAATTGCGCTAGGTGCGTGAAAAATTGTGAAGAATTGAAAAATTATATAAAAAAGGGGTGGTGAAGGATATCCTGCAGCTGAACACTATAACCCAAATATAGGTGTAGCGCTGGTAGAATTTTCAATCTACCGCTTATAGGTAAATTTAGTGGGTCATGTGTTCTGTACATAGTTCAGATTAAGTTTATAGTCAGATTTAGCCTCTGTTCCAGTTTGGCTGTGTTGCGTGTAGTTTCGCACTGAGCCTGTGGATGTCGTTGTCACCATGGGTCGGTGTTGGAAAAGCAACACGCTGAAGTGTATGAGTGCTCCTCTGTCCCAGAGATAACTCGGCGGAGGTGGTCCTCCGAGTTGCATTCTGGGAGAGGGTATTCATGGGACAGACACCATGTTCTGGGGAGTCTTTTCGCCTCGTGGCCCTCCTGGCCTAGAGGCATGTGTCAGTGAGTTCTACCTCGCAGCCCTCCAGCCTGGAGGGTTGCGTTGCTGCAGCCGGGCGGGTAGACCCAGAGGCCTTTCTGGGGCCTGCTACTGCTGGGATGGTCCTGTGCTGTCTGTCCTGCAGGAAGAAGCCGGACAATCGGGAAGATCCAGGGAAGACCCATCTTGGAAGGGACCATGCAAGGCTGGTCTTAAGAAGGGCCTGGTGACTCGATTGGAGGACGTATCCTAAACTACCCTACCGCACAAGTAATGCCGGGTCGGCTTAAAGGTTCTGGTACTGTGTTTGCTGTTCATCGAAAACTACTACATCCTGTGGCAGAGGATCGTACGGGTTTTATTTCACTCAAGTCTGTGGCAGAGACTTTTTGTTCGTGCTGCGTACCGGCTGCTAGGTTGGTGAGAGAGACCTATCCGGGCGGGGAAAGATTTAATCCTGAAAAGTAAAATATATTCATCTCTAAGATTTCAATTCCTTAGTGCTACACCAAGAAAAAGGTATTTGAACTTCCCTGCAACTCTTCTTCTACCTCTTTCCTGCTACTTCTTCCAGTTATCTCCCATTAAAGCACTGGAAAAGTACTCAAGTGACTGGTGACTACATTGTCTGACAATAAGCTCAACAGGACCCTAGACCCGGTACTGGTGAAATTACAGGTAAAAAGGTGACGGTAACAGCCCGCTTTAAATCAGCAGCTCCACCGTGAGTAATGCCACGTACACACGGTCGGACTTTTCAGCTACAAAAGTCCGACAGACTTTCGACTGACTTTTGGCGGACTTTCAACAGATTTTCTAATGACCGGACTTGCCTACACAGGATCACACCAAAGTCCGACGGATTCGTACGTGATGACGCACACCGGACTAAAATAAGGAAGTTGATAGCCAGTAGCCAATAGCTGCCCTAGCGTCATTTTTTGTCCGTCGGACTAGCACACAGACGAGCGGACTTCTAGGTCTGGCGGAGTTACGACGTAAAGATTTGAAGCAAGTTCCAAATCTAAAGTCCGTCAGATTTATGGCTGGAAAAGTCCGCTGAAAGTCCGGGGAAGCCCACACACGATCGGATTGTCCGCCGGACTTTTGTAGCCGAAAAGTCCGACCGTGTGTACGCGGCATTAGTGCTACATAGGGCACAAAAAGGTATAGATAAAAATAAGAGTGCAGCGCCAGATAAAAATACTACAAGTGAGTATGATATGTGTAATAATAATGTATACAGTATATCATCAGCATAACAATAGTGATCAATAATCCAGTGCAAAAATGAAAAATCAAGTGAAAAATTAATCGATATATAATTACTCCATCGGCAGTAAACATGCAAATAAAGACAAAAAAATTGGTGACAAAAATAGTTCATAAATGAAAATATCCAAAAGGAAGATTTCCAATGCGTGACCAGGGTCTGTGTTTTCCACCACTTGTGCTGCCCGTCACCCTTCAATAGAAACAATGGAGGCTTACCAGAAAGCCTACGATCACCCTTACTCGGGGGGGGGGGGGGGGGGTAAAAACAGGCTTAGTAGAGCAACAGGAACACTGCTAGGATCTCCCAGACCTACCGGTCAGCTTCAATGAAGATCATCCTCAATGGCGCACTTCCAGGAGACAATCGCCATACACCAATGGACGTGTGCTTCCTCGGATCAGGCGTGAGCTTCCAGTGGTTAACCCTCATCTGCTGTTACTTTCAGTAATGTTTCCTCTCTACTTCCTATGGAAAGTCCCGTGGAACTTCCTATGGAACCAGCGATTTCTGCACAGTACAGTCTGCAATATCCAGCTCCAATCAGCCGTACCCCATGGTACAAGCTCTCCAAAACGTAGGAGAGGACGGCAGGATATACGCTGGCTGTGCCGTCCACAATGCTAACATTTCTTTAAACATAGCTGTCATCACAAAATACATATTTTTCTCTTTATGCGTCGTGGGCAAGATTTCTGCTGTGCGTTTATGCTCGCTCTGACCTTCAGGCATGAAGAGGGTTAATCTCTGCAACAGCCAACACCCCTTGGCCTATAGACTGTCCAGCAGACGCCTCTCCTGGCACAGCAGCCATGGCGTCCACCACACCTTTAGCCACAGAAATTTCTTTCAGCTCTGCTATTCGTCTCTTGGCCCAGTCATCCCAATAGTTTATGCTCCTCAGCACCGCATCCGCCCAAGGAGGCATAGACAGACCAAGAGGCTCAACAGCATCTGAAACACTTTTCTTGTCAATACTACACTTCTCAAGAACATGATCAGGATCATCATC
Organism: Lithobates septentrionalis; assembly: GCA_037952835.1. Taxonomy (NCBI): domain Eukaryota; kingdom Metazoa; phylum Chordata; class Amphibia; order Anura; family Ranidae; genus Lithobates; species Lithobates septentrionalis. Next base: position 94,256 of record JBBDGP010002494.1, on the reverse strand, counting down.
AGCATTGTCAGAAATACAATTCTCACTATCATTCCTGACTTTCACGGTTGCTAGGGACAATGGCATACATCTCCTAATGGTCATCCCTGACATCTCTGGCTGCAACAGCATATTTTCACCACTTGTCTTCCTGCTATACAGCAGACTGCCTGAAGACAAGTCCTTACATTACAAAAAACTCATCATTTACAATGCATCGCAACAAGTCCTTCTCCCCACCGGACTTGCCACCACTTCACCGACATCAAGTCTCTTTCACATAAGAAACAGGAATAATCTTACCAATCCAGGTCTGAACCTTCAATTGAGGGCGTCGTCCCTCCTTGGTTGTGCTCTCACAGGCCAATGCCCCCACCTGGTTGCAGGGCGACATTGCAGGCCAAACAGGTTTCCTGTTGCCAATGGTAACGGCAGGCACTTTACCAAAAAAACATTTTCACCGGTTGCTATGGGAAATTCCATTCTCCCTGTGGAGCTTTTCCTGGCGCCTTTCCCCATGCGATCACAGGATGAAGCAACAGATTTTTTGGGCATCCCAGGCCTCTTTGTGGGAACAGTGAGCCACCTCTTCGTAGCGGCCCCACCATCCAGACGACTTTTCTCGGGCATCCCAGCCCTCTTTGGTGGAACAGTGAGCTACCTCCTCATAGCAGACCCACCAACCAAACGACGCTTTGTCTCTGGTTACCATGGGAGACCGCACTCTCCCTGCAGAACTTTTTCCCTATGAACGCCCCATCTCTTCAGCCAGGGACACAGTTTCTTTTGAAAAAATCTTTTTTTTTTGGTGTCCTGTCTCTTTAAGGCTGAGACACAGCACCCATCACTTTGCTTCACACAGCAACAGCAAAACATACAGTCTTTTGACACTCATGGTTTCCGGCATGCAAAGATCTGGACCAGCACCATCCATGCCCGAACACCAATTTCTCCACCAACTGTAACGATCTGGGGTGATTATGCTCAAGTGGCGTATGCGTTTTCAGGAACACCGGTCAGTCCAGACTGTATTTTTAAGGGCACGGCAACCCAATTTTATTTAAACGAAACAAACTTCACAGAAAATCTTCCCTCGCAGGGGGAAAAGTCCGCAGGGGAGATTAAACTAAAGAGTTCAGGAAAATCTCCAGGCTGACTTAGTTACATAGTAGGTGAGGTTGAAAAAAGACACAAGTCCATCAAGTCCAACCTATGTGTGTGATTATGTGTCAGTATTACATTACATATCCCTGTATATTGCGGTCATTCAGGTGATTATCTAATAGTTTCTTGAAGCTATCAATGCTCCCCGCTGAGACCACCGCCTGTGGAAGGGAATTCCACATCCTTGCCGCTCTTACAGTAAAGAACCCTCTACGTAGTTTAAGGTTAAACCTCTTTTCCTCTAATTGCAATGAGTGGCCACGAGTCTTATTAAACTCTCTTCTGCGAAAAAGTTTTATCCCTATTGTGGGGTCACCAGTACAGTATTTGTAAATTGAAATCATATCCCCTCTCAAGCGTCTCTTCTCCAGAGAGAATAAGTTCAGTGCTCGCAACCTTTCCTCATAACTAAGATCCTCCAGACCCTTTATTAGCTTTGTTGCCCTTCTTTGTACTCGCTCCATTTCCAGTACGTCCCTCCTGAGGACTGGTGCCCAGAACTGGACAGCATACTCCAGGTGCGGGCGGACCAGAGTCTTGTAGAGCGGGAGAATTATCGTTTTATCTCTGCAGTTGATCCCCCTTTTAATGCATGCCAATATTCTGTTTGCTTTATTAGCAGCAGCTTGGCATTGCATGCCGTTGCTGAGCCTATCATCCACTAGGACCCCCAAGTCCTTTTCCATCCTAGATTCCCCCAGAGGTTCTCCCCCCAGTGTATAGATTGCATTCATATTTTTGACACCCAAATGCATTATTTTACATTTTTCTACATTGAACCTCATTTGCCATGTAGTCGCCCACCCCATTAATTTGTTCAGGTCTTTTTGCAAGATTTCCACATCCTGCGGAGAAGTTATTGCCCTGCTTAGCTTAGTATCGTCTGCAAATACAGAGATGGAACTGTTTATCCCATCCTCCAGGTCATTTATGAACAAATTAAATAGGATTGGTCCCAGCACAGAACCCTGGGGAACCCCACTACCCACCCCTGACCATTCTGAGTACTCCCCATTTATCACCACCCTCTGAACACGCCCTTGTAGCCAGTTTTCAATCCATGTACTCACCCTATGGTCCATGCCAACGCACCTTATTTTGTACAGTAAACGTTTATGGGGAACTGTGTCAAATGCTTTTGCAAAATCCAGATACACCACGTCTACGGGCCTTCCTTTATCTAGATGGCAACTCACCTCCTCATAGAAGGTTAATAGATTGGTTTGGCAAGAACGATTCTTCATGAATCCATGCTGATTACTGCTAATGATATCATTCTTATTACTAAAATCTTGTATATAGTCCCTTATCATCCCCTCCAAGAGTTTACATACTATTGATGTTAGGCTAACTGGTCTGTAATTCCCAGGGATGTTTTTTGGGCCCTTTTTAAATATTGGTGCTACATTGGCTTTTCTCCAATCAGCTGGCACCATTCCAGTCAATAGACTGTCTGTAAAAATTAGGAACAACGGTCTGGAAATCACCTGAGTTCCCTAAGTACCCTCGGATGCAAGCCATCTGGTCCCGGTGATTTATTAATGTTAAGTTTCTCAAGTCTAATTTTAATTCCGTCCTCTGTTAACCATGTAGGTGCTTCCTGTGTGTGTGACATGAGGATAAACACTGCAGTTTTGGTTACTGAAGCCCCCCGATTCACTCGTGAATACTGAGGAGAAGAATAAATTCAATACCTCTGCCATCTCCCCATCCTTTGTAACCAGATGTCCTTCCTCATTCTTTATGGGGCCAATATGGTCTGTCCTCCCTTTTTTACTGTTTACATACTTAAAGAATTTCTTGGGATTTTTTTTGCTCTCCTCCGCTATGTGTCTTTCATGTTCTATCTTAGCCATCCTAATTGCACCCTTACATTTCTTATTGCATTCTTTATAAATTCTGAATGCTGTGGATGATCCCTCAACCTTGTATTTTTTGAAGGCCTTCTCCTTTGCTTTTATATGCATTTTTACATTGGAGTTAAGCCATCCAGAATGTTTGTTCGCTCTTTTAAATTTATTACCCAATGGGATACATTGGCTAATGCCATTATTTAATATGCTCTTAAAGCAAACCCATCTCTCCTCTGTATTCTTTGTTCCTAATATTTTATCCCAATTTATGCCTTTTAGCAAGGTTTGTAGTTTAGGGAAGTTGGCTCTTTTGAAATTCAGTGTCTTTGTGTTCCCTTCATGTCTCCTATTTGTGTGATTTATACTGAAACTAATTGACCTGTGATCGCTGTTACCTAAATTGCCCCGTATTTCCACATCTGTTATCAGGTCTGTATTGTTGGTAATCAGTAGATCTAGTAATGTTTTATTTCTAGTTGGTGCGTCTACCATCTGACCCATAAAATTGTCCTGCAAGACATTAAGGAACTGGCGAGCCTTAAATGAATGCGCGGTTCCCTCCGCCCAGTCCTTGTCTGGATAATTAAAATCCCCCATTATGATAACACTTCCCATCCTTGCTGCTAATCCAATTTGTGATAGGAGATCCGTCTCCACTTCCTCCCTCAGGTTAAGGGGGCCTATAGCATACTCCCAGTATTATTTTCCACTTAGCTTCATCCCTTTGGAGCTCTACCCATAAAGATTCCACCTCCTCCCTAGCCACCTCAGTGATGTCATCTCTCACATTCACTTGTACGTTATTCTTGATATATAGGCATACCCCTCCCCCTTTTTTACCCTCTCTATCCTTGCGGTATAGGGTATACCCTTGAATGTTTGCCAGCCAATCATGAGAGCTGTTGAACCAGGTCTCTGAAATTCCCACAAAATCCAAATCCTCCTTGTACAACAGTATCTCTAGTTCACCCATCTTGTCCGCCAGGCTCCTGGCATTGGTGAACATGCCACATAGTTTAGACCGGTCGCATATTGTCCTCGTATTGGGTGTTTCAAGATTGCAACTTGGACTTGCTACTATACTCACCTTGTGTTTTTGTGCTTTGGTTAACCTACCACTAATGCCCCCAATACTACCCTCTGGAATATCTTCCGCGCTGGCTATCACTGTCTCTGGACCCTCCCCCCCATCGCCTTGAAAGACTTGAAAGACTATCATCACCAAGAGGGAAAATATTGTTCTGACAAGTAGTGAAAAGCAGCAACGGTGACAGGGGCAGTACCTTTCAACTAGGGGTGCGCATCTTCACTGGTCTCACAATTCGATTACGATTATCTGGTCAATGATTCGATTTGATTCCGCGATGCATCACGATTTCCGACAAGCTCCCACTTCCGCTTGGGCCACCTAGGTGGCCCTTCCACCCTGCAATCTTCTGGGACACATCACAGTTCCCAAAAGATTGCCCGGCTATGCAGGACAGCGCAGTGGGACATGCGCACCCGGCTGTGAAGCTGCAAGCTGTCACAGCCAGATGCCCACAGTAGTATTGCCAGTGCCGTGGACAGGCGGGGGAGAGAATGGAGGGTTTGGGTGGCCACGTCGCTTTATTGTGGGACAGGTGAGCAGGGCACATCATTCATTGTAACACGACATTATTTAAAACAAAGTAATTCTAACAATGAGCTCGGAGCGCTCTCCCGGGAGGGGCGGGGCAAGTCGGGATGATGTCACCCGGCAAGCAATTTTACGGTCCTTGTGCATCGATGCCGCATCGGGAACACCCGAATCGCGATGCATCGATGCAATGAATAATTTCAGCACCCCTACTTTCAACCCAATCACTGGCCAGAGGGTCGCTACCTCTGGAGGAGCAACCTATAAAAGGTTGGGAAATCGGGTCAGGGTCCAAGCGTCCGTAAGGATGGGTAGTAGAATCGCTTCAAAGAGAGGGTTCACCACATTCAGACCCCATCCACTGACCCCAAGGGAAGAGATGATAGATAAATATGGGCCATGGGTGGTAAAATATATTTGTGATTGGGAAAGTTGGACTGGATCGAGATTTTCTAAGAAAGGTAAAAGCTAAAAACAGAATAGCTTAAAGTATGGGAAGATCTATACGGTGTTCACCACAAGAAGATGACACGGCCATATGAAAAAGATACTTGGAGTATATGGATGCTGGAGTCAGCGAATAAAACAGAGGAAATTAGTGTTTTTACTATGGGATTTAAGGAGAAATCATTCCAAACAAAGAAACAAAATTGGCATGATCAGGGAGACAAGGAGCAAATGTCAGGACTTGGGCCTTATGTAGTTGCCCGGTCCTTGTCAGCAAAGTGCTTAGGGGCTGACAAACAAGGGGAGAACCACAACACAAGTCTGATACCCCAGTAAAATGTGAAGTACTTGGGATTGGGAGGTACAGGAAGAGGAAGGCAGAGAAGTGGGACATGGAAAGGAATTGGCCATGCTGGCATTAAGGGAGGAAGGTCTGCAGGCAGAAGGGACAATTTCTGTCCCGCTGACGGGAGAGGATGTGAAATTAAATTTCACTGGAAGAAGCTGTAGTAAGCGCACAGGAAAAAAGGCTGCTAATCTTTGTGGCCAGGTGGTTAGTGAAACAGTATGAACATTTGAAAGTGCAAAACACATTTCTAAAAGAAGCGCTAAAAATAACCAAAGGGACCATCCGTACTTTAGAAGCTTCTATGTCAAATTCTGAGGCTATCCACCGGCAATTAGTACTAGAAAACCAGAGATTACAGGCAGTGGCGTCTCCAGCTTTCATATTTAGGGGGGACAGGGACAAATATAGGGGGGCAATATAAAATGCAAATAGATAGATAGATAGATAGATAGATATGAGATAGATAGATAGATAGATAGATAGATAGATAGATAGATAGATAGATAGATAGATAGATATATCTATATATTTTATCTATCCTGGGGCCCTTTACCCCTTTACTTCGATCCCGCAACGGCCCTTTCACATGTTCTGCAGTGAGCTCCCTTCCTACTGTATTGGGTCCCCCCCCAGGGTGACAGAGAACAAGAGATATATGTCACCAGCATACCAAGAAAATATAAGGGTCCAAAGCAGTGGGAGAACTATCAGGGTTTCAAAGGTTGTCTTGCCACCTGGCCCTGGTGTTCTGTCACTGTGGGGTTCCCCAGCCTCCTCTTGCTGTCCGGCCCCTGCTATTGACAGCGCTGGTCTGGCATTTCTTGGAATTTACAGGCTCGTTCTCCTGTCCTAAGGACGGCAGAAATCAGTCTGTTTTTTCAGTAACTGAGTGCTGGTGGAGTCCTTCCTGCAACTCGCTCTTCTCCCTGCCAATGAGGATGCAGGAGAAGGAGCAGATCGGGCGGCCGTGGTTGTGTGAGCGCTCGCATTATGCAGTGTCAGCGAGCAGAGGGAGGGGGGAGGAATCATCTGCAGGAGCTGACTGGGGACGTTTTCCCTCTCAATAGAGACTGTATTACCCCAGCGGTGGCCCGAGTAAGATGCGGCACATCCGATATGAATACAAACAAAAAGAAATTGCCTTTTTGTAAAAAAAAAAAAAAAAATTTTTTTTTTTTTGGGGGGGGGCACATGGTGGGGCCCAGCATAATGTTGGGGGGGTCAGGACCCCCTCTGGCCCCCCCTAGGGTCACCATTGATTACAGGAGGACGTTCATCAGCTGGGAAAAAGACTAAAGGATGCAGGAAGTGAAGTGAAACCATTATTTGTCACCTGCCAGGAGCCGTTTGCTCAGTTCTCAGAGTGGATAACAAAGCAATGGATTTGGGTAGGTCTGAATTCAGGGGGACATCCTCCACACCTAAGGAATGTACCAACAAGAATAAATCCCTGGAAAGTAAGAGTTCCTTAAAAAATGCCCCTATATCTTGTAAACAGCTACTAATCCAGTTGTAGCCACCCCACTTGTAGCCATCGAACATTCTCAGTCGTCTAAAACAAAGCCGTTTGTTAAGAGATGCTGCACCACTTTGGGTAAGATAAAATGTCACTTATGTGGGGTATTTGGTCACATCTCTTTTTTTTTTTTTTTTAATCGAACAAAAAGTATTTTATTGAGCATAAATGGTACATATAGATACATGGTTCAGAGCAAAGCAGATAAACACAGGTAATTCTACCAAGTCTACTATCAGCATAATGTATTTAGCCATCTGGTTATAAAAAAGAGAAAATGGGATCAACCTAACCGCAGTAGCGCACCTTTAGGCAAACATTTTCCTCAAATATTACCATTATAAAGCAAAAACAGTGGTAAACAACAAATCAATCATAGGAACAATCTGTCATACACCAGATCCAGTGGGGCTAGTCCAGGAACATTCAACCATTGTGACCACAATTCGTCGAATTTACCTCTTTTACCCCTATGCTGATATATGATCTTTTCCAGGCGAACAGTGTCACCCATTTGAGTGATCCACTCCTGTAGTGTGGGTGGGTTCCGTGGATTTCCAGTGTCTCAATATTAGCCTTCGCGCCTGGAAGAGGGGCCCTAGCTACCGCCTGTCTAGGAATATCCTCCAGGGGTAATGAGTCTAGTATACCTAATAAACATATCTTGGGGTCAGTAGGTAACATGACCTGGAATACCTTATTAATTAGTAGCTAGGGCCTGTGTCCAATATCTGTGGAGTTTTGGACATCTCCAAAAGAGATGTATCAAATCTCCCTGCTCTCTGTTGCATCTAGTGCATTTGGGATCTGACTTAACCCCCATAACGGCCAATCTGGCAGGTGTATAGTGCACTCTTAGTAAAATGTATAGCTGTGACAAACGTTGAGCTACATTTAGGGAGCACTGGGGTACTGCCTGTAGAGCCTCCTCCCACGGCTCTTCTTCGAAGGCACCCACATCCCGTTCCCACCGTGACACCACTCCATGAGGGGCATCACCATGGAAAAGGCCAAGAAGCATGGCATAGCTACCAGTGGTCACATCTCTAAATTCCCTCTATCCAATCCCATTGAAAAAGTTGGTAAACCTAATGCATATAGGACCACAAGACGTGATTTTAAAGTGTACTCTGCACGCTTCGCCACGTGCCCTAGGTGTAAAAAGTATGGACCACCTAGGTCATGGGTCCCATTCCAAAATCCTGAGAATGCATCCATACAGGCTGTGAAGGGGCCAATGAAATGGGATGGATCTCTGAAAGAATTTCAACCTTACAAAACAGATGTTATGGGTTTAAGAAGAAGTACCGGTTATTATAGAAAACACGCTGATATGTGAGGTCTAGAGTTTGTCTTTAACCTAGATAATTGTGTGAGTGTGTGGAATATGGAATATATGTTGTGTCGTCTAACTCTGAGATCTGTTGTCTCAACCGCTAAGAACCCACCCAAATGACCCCCCCCCCCCAACTTCTTTCTGACCAGGTCGGTGAGGGTGTAAAGCGAACTGTATTGCCATGCAAATTACCTGAGCTAAGATAAATATCTATAATAGTGAATTGAAATGTGTATTTACTAAAATATGTTTATTTTCCAGAGAGACAGTTCGGCGAGAGGTTCTTTGTGGTGAGGTATTATGATTTTTAGATAAATGGTACCGCTGAAAGGTTTATTACGAGTTGCTAATTTTTCTCACCACGGTGAGTACATTTTTTTGGGGGGGGGGGGGGATTAATGGTATACCATAAAACAAAAATCCACGTGGTAGTAATGAAATTTGAGCTCAACAATTTTTGGTATTTTAAAAAAGTGCACTGTTCCAAAACAAATAAGAAAGACTTTCTTTATGGAATGTAATGTATATTTGTGTTTCACGTGCTAATGTCTTGTTACAGGTATATAACCATTAGTTTATTTTGTGTCTAGGCAAAAAATGCAATGTTTATTATTACATTTTATTGGCGTTTTATCCCTCGGATTCGATAATTGGGTTTCACGGCTTTCAGAACAAAAGGAAATCACAGCCTCCATAGACAACTTTCTACAAAATAGTTTTTATTTTCCCTGGTTTGTCGGTTTCACATGTGAATGTTTTAGGTTTTCATCACTAATATTAAATTGGTGCTTCTATTTGTCAGTCCATTAGGCCCCTTTCACACTGGGGCGGTTTGCAGGCGTTATTGCGCTAAAAATAGCGCCTGCAAAGCGCCCCTAAACAGCCTCCGCTGTTTGTTCAGTGTGGAAGCCCCGAGGGCTTTCACACTGAAGCGGTGCGCTGGCAGGAGAAGAAAAAATCTCCTGCGAGCCGCATCTTTGGAGCGGTGAAGGAGCGGCGTATTCACCGCTCCTAAACAGCTCCTGCCCATTGAAATCAATGGGACAGCGCGGCTATACCGCGGTAATACCGCGGCTATAGCCGCGCTATACGAGGGGTTTTAACCCTTTTTCGGCTGCCAGCGGGGGGTTTAAACCGCACCGCTAGCGGCCGAATACCACGGTAAAACAGCGCTAAAAATAGTGCTGTTTTACCGCCAACGCCCCCTACCGCCCCAGTGTGAAAGGGGCCTTAGGCTGTGTTTGGGACTACCCAGTATGTTATTCCCCGTACAAACGATTGGACATTCTGCCAACAAAACAGTAGATTTCTGTTCAAAGGTTGTTGGCTCAAACTTGTCTTGCATACACACGGTCACACAAATGTTGGCCAACAATTACGAATTACGAATAAGACGTAAGACGAGCCGAGAAAAAGGAAGTTCAATAGCCAGTGCTGCTCCTTCTGCTTGATTCCGAGCACGCGTGAACTTTTGTGTGATGGACTTGTGTACACACAATCGTACTTTCCGACAACAAAGTTTTGTTGGGGGAAAATTTGAGAACCTGCTCTCAAACATTTGTTGGCGGAAAGTTCCGACAGCAAATGTTCTATGGAGCAATACACACGGTCGGACTTCCCGACAACAAGCTCACATCCAACATTTCCCGTTGAGAAAATCCAACCGTGTGTACGCGGCATAAGTGTGTGTTGTATGTTCTGATCCGACATGTATGAAGCTCTGGTGTGAACGAGTTTCTTTGCTCCACTGATTAACAGAACCAACTAACTGAAGTCCGCATCTCCAATTCTCACTTCGTTTTTTTAAAATGAAAAGTTGAGTAAGACTGCAGTGGATAATTGTCACTCTAACACAGTGATTCTCAACCTTCCTAGTGCCATGACCCCTTGATAAAATTTCCCAAGTTGTGGGGACCCCTAACAGTAAAATTATTTTGGTAGTGTGGGTTGTCAGCACCCAATGCAAGACAAATAATTTGTGTCCCTAACCCACGGACATTTAGCGCCCCCTGAGTCCCTTCCACTCGTACACTATTAAAACCCCTTATGGCACATTTTAGGATGTACCACTCTTTCTCTTTGTTCTCCTTTCTTTCCCTTTTATCTCCCTCAATCCTAATTTCTTGTTTTTTTTCCCCCCCATCCCTCTCTTTAGCCGTCTTTCTTGTTTTTTTCTCTTATTCTTTCTCTCCCTTTTTCTTTGTTCCTCCCCCTCTTTTCCTCTCCCTTCCATGTATTCTCTATATTTATTCCTTCTCTTACTACTTGGTGGGGGGGGGGGGGGGGGGGCGGGGAGTTGGGATAAGTGGAAGTGCTGGCGGGGAGTTGTGCTGAGTGGCAGAGCTGGTGGGGGGAATGAGATCAGTGGCACTGCTGGGTGGAGTTCTGATCAGCCAACTTAGGTGCTCTTGATCAAGGTCATCTGCTGATCTGAGAACTGTAGTGGGGACTTTTAATGGCAACTATATTCACAGGTAGTGTTACTCACTCGCTGTGTCTCCGGCTTCACTGTGTCTCCGACTTTGTGGTGTCATGTAGCAGTGACACCTATGCCGAAATCAGGAGATAGGGTCTCCTCCAGCCCCTCCTACTTCACATTCCTCACCAGTCAGCTGACCTCTAGTCTCTGTCCTCCAGCCATGCCGTGAACTGAATGGGCGGCTGCAAAGAGGCTGAGTGGGCGGTCGCAGGAACAGCCCCGCTGGGCGGTTGCAAAAAGGCTGGGAGAGTGGTGCGGGCTTCAGGAACAGCCCAGGATTCGGGGACCCCTGGCAAATCGTCATTTGACCCCCGAGGGGGTCCCGACCCCCAGGTTGAGAACCACTGCTCTAACACATATATTAGGCTAAGAAGTGTCATAAATCTCTGTCAGTGGTACTGCATTTAGTGGTAAGAGTATTTTGGTATTATCCAGAGTTTGCATTGGAGCTGTCATAGATCAGTTACATATCTGTTTCCTATTCCCAAAGATCAGTGCTGATACTTGCAGTTCCATGGCTTTAAAGCGGTGTTCCCATTTAAAAAAAAAAATTCAAGGTCAGCAGCTACAATTACTGCAGCTGCTGACTTTTAATCGGACACTTACCTGTCCCAGGGTCCAGCGATGTGGGGGAACGAAGCCCCGCTCGCCCCCCCCCCCTCCGCTCGGCTTTGCCGGCATTTTAACTGTGGGTGCCCGGCTGTGGCTTTACAGGCGGACACCCACTGCGCATGCGCGAGCGGCTCCCCCCCCCCTTTACTGGCCCCGCAATCATCTGGGACCGGTCACGTGTCCCAGATGATTGACAAGAGGGAGGGTGGAGAGGCGATCTCCCTTCCTGCGCCGAGGGAAGTGATGTCAGGAGCCCAGGCACCGAAGGAGGCAGACTACGAGGGACCCCCCTAGCAACAGGCATTTAGAGGTGAGTAAAAAAAAATTTTTTATTTTTTTTTTTTAAGCACATTACTAATTTTTTTTTTTTTTTTTTGGGGTGGAACTCCAAAGGTCTGATTTTACTTTTGTGTAGACTTGTGTTTAAAGTGGTTGTAAACCCTCCAAAACAACTTTTATCTCTTATGCCGCGTACACACGACAGGAGACTTTGCCCAGCGGACGGGATTTGGTCGGACAATTCGATCGTGTGTGGGCTCCAGCGGACTTTGTTTTCTCAAAAGTTGGACGGACTTAGATTTGAAACATATTTTAAATTAATCTGTCGATATCGAGTCCGGTCGAAAAGTCCGTATGCTAGTTCGACGGACGAAAAGCCACGCTAGGGCAGCTATTGGCTACTGGCTATGAACTTCCTTGTTTTAGTCCGGTCGTATGTCATCACGTATGAATTCAACGGACTTTGGTGGATTGTGTGTAGGCAAGTCCGTTCATTCAGAAAGTCCGTCGTAAAGTACGTCGAAAAGTCCGCCGGGCAAAGTCTGCCGTAAAGTCCGACCGTGTGTACGCGGCATTAGTAATCTGCATAGCACAGGCAGCTAATTGCTGCCTGTGAAAGTGTACTCACTGTATTCGTTTGCATAGAAATCCGCCGTACAATCAAAAGTGACGTCAGGCGCGATTGCGCAGTAGGCATAGTTGCCAACATTGAAAAAAAAATATGTGGGACACTTTTTTGGCTGTAGGCGGAGCCGATCAATAATTAGGAGGCGGGGCATTCGTTTGTAGGTGTGGTCTAGGAAAAATAATAGTTGCGGCGGCGAAAAATGGGTGTGGCTTACCCGGAAAGTGGGCGTGGCTTACGCGGAAAGTGGGCCTGGTTTGCATGAAAAGTGGGTGTGGCTTGCATGAAAGTGGACGTGGCTTAAATTGGCGTGGCTCAAGAGGGTGGGGTTAGAGTCTGAGATGAATGAGGGATGGAGAGGGAGAGGGAAAGGGGGAGAGGGAGAGGGGGAGAGAGGAATGACGGGACAGCAGCCCCAGGTCCTACACAACAATAGAAATATGTGTATTCTAGAAAGTTTAACAATCAGCAGATAAAGATACTCCAAACACCTGGTGTTAACGCTTCAATCATCCTGGCACCATGGTTGTTATGGTGTCAGGATGATTGAAGTGCATTATTTCTATTATTACATTGTAATATAAAATTAAATCATTCAACTCACCATAATGCCGAATCAGTGGGATCCCTGAGCGTGTCACTAGCCACGTCGCCTGCCACCAGCAGAGTCTGTCCTTGCATCAGGTGCCCCCGGCAGAGTCTGTCCTTGCATCAGGTGCCCCCGCCAGAGTCTGTCCTTGCATCAGGTGCCCCCGCCAGAGTCTGTCCTTGCATCAGGTGCCCCCGCCAGAGTCTGTCCTTGCATCAGGTGCCCCCGCCAGAGTCTGTCTTTGCATCAGGTGCCCCCGCCAGTGCAGCCCCCCCTCAGTTAGTGCAGCCGCCCCCCCTCAGTTAGTGCAGCCCCCCCTCAGTGCAGCCCCCCTCAGTTAGTGCAGCCCCCCCCTCAGTGCAGCCCCCCCTCAGTTAGTGCAGCCTCCCCCTCAGTTAATGCAGCCCCCCCTCAGTTAATGCAGCCCCCCCTCAGTGCAGCCCCCTTCAGTTAGTGCAGCCCCCCCTCAGTGCAGCCCCCCTCAGTTAGTGCAGCCCCCCCCCTCAGTGCAGCCCCCCCCAGTTAGTGCAGCCTCCCCCCTCAGTTAGTGCAGCCCCCCCTCAGTTAGTGCAGCCTCCCCCCTCAGTTAGTGCAGCCCCCCCTCAGTTAGTGCAGCCTCCCCTCAGTTAGTGCAGCCTCCCCCTCAGTGCAGCCTCCCCCTCAGTGCAGCCCCCCTCAGTGCAGCCCCCCCCTCAGTGCAGCCCCCCTCAGTTAGTGCAGCCTCCCCCCCCTCAGTGCAGCCCCCCCCTCAGTGCAGCCCCCCTCAGTTAGTGCAGCCTCCCCCCCCTCAGTGCAGCCCCCCCTCAGTTAGTGCAGCCCCCCCTCAGTTAGTGCAGCCTCCCCCCCTCAATGCAGCCCGGCCCCCGCTCAGTGGAGGAGCGGCCGGTGTTCTGCCGAGAAAGTTCCCCTCGGCAATGGCGGACCCCCTGTACTGCGCAGGCGCAGCGCTTGCGCAGTACGGGGCTGGGGAACTTTCAGGAAGACACGGCGCCGGCATCTTCTGCTCGCTTCAGTGGAGAGGGGAGGGGCCGTGCAGCCAAAGAAGCCGCTTCATTGGCTGCACGGATCGAGCCCCCTTCCCCTCTCCACTCAACACTAGAGGCAGATAGAGCGGCGGCGCCGGCCGCCATTTTGCTGGAGCCCGCTGCTCCAAAAAAAAAAAAAAAACAACATTCCCGATTTTCCTTATGGAAAATCCCGATTCGGGACACTCTCCAATCGGGACGAGGGTCCCAAAATCGGGATTGTCCCGGGAAAATCGGGACTGTTGGCAACTATGAGTAGGTATTTTCATTAACGGCACACTATCTATCTCCCCTGCATGCCGTGACATTGGGACTGACGAGCTTCCTCCCAGAATGGCACAGAGGGAAGTCTCGCGATTCTGCTCTGAATACCTCACTCCTACTTCTCCCCCTGGTACACAATTTGCCCCCCGCGGGGGCCCGAGGCGGTCGGCATCGTTAGGGGAGCAATCCGTGCTGAGGGGGAGGCCACTCAGTCGTGGCCACCCCCTCGCGATCGCTCCCAACGAATGAAAATCTTCCTCTGCTGCTGTAATGTAAACAGCGGCAGAGGAAATGATGTCATCTCTCCTCGTGAAGCCTTTTCGTTCCGGCGCCGAGGAGAGAATACATTCAAGTGCACCAACACTACACATTACAGTAGAACACTCTAGGCACACTTTTCACCCCCCGATCACCCCCCTGTACCCCCTGTCACAGTGACACCAATAGCAGTTTTTTTGTTTTTTTTTTACTGATTATTGCATTGGTGTCATTTTGTGACAGTTATAAGTGGTAGGGCAGTTAGTGTTATGCCCCTTTAGGTCTAGGCTACCCCCCCTAACCCCCCCAATAAAGTTTTAACCCCTTGATCACCCCCCTGTCACCAATGTCACTAAGCGATCGTTTTTCTGATCGCTGTATTAGTGTCACAGGTGACGCTAGTATAGGAGGTAAGTATAGGTTTGCCAACATTTTATAGCGTCAGGGACCCCCCATATACTACCTAATTAAAGGTTTTAACCCCCTGATTGCCCCCTAGTTAACCCTTTCACCAGTGATCACCGTATAAGTGTTACAGGTGACGCTGGTTAGTTTGTTTATTTTTTATAGGGTCAGGGCACCCGCCGTTTATTACCTAATAAAGGTTTAACCCCCTGATCACCCTGCGGGTGATACAAGTTAGGTTTTAGGGTCAGATAGGGTCTGCGTCGCCCCAGGCAGCGTCAGGTTAGCGCCAGTACCGCTAACATCCACGCACGCAGCATACGCCTCCCTTAGTGGTATAGTATCTGAACGGATCAATATCTGATCCGATCAGATCTATACTAGCGTCCCCAGCAGTTTGGGGTTCCCAAAAACGCAGTGTTAGCGGGATCAGCCCAGATACAGTATCGATCGATCACTGTCACTTACAAAACACTAAACACATAACTGCAGCGTTCGCAGAGTCAGGCCTGATCCCTGCGATCGCTAACAGTTATTTTTGGTAGCGTTTTGAATCAGTCGCTAACAGTCAGGAGCTTTTTTGCCTGTGAGTCTCACTAGTGTACCACTAAATTTAGAGCCCAAAATGGCAAATCGAAGGTACACTAGTGAAGAGGCCTACATGTTTCTGAGCATGACAGATAGTGAAGAGGAAGTCACTCATCTGTCAGATTCAGGCTCAGAATACGATCCTGTAGAGGACAGCGGCTCCATGACAGATAGCTCTGACGACGGAGTTGTGGTCCCTGCCAAGGTCAGGCGTACCAGACCCCGAACTTCTTCTGTCCTTGAAGTGCAAGAACCGCAGGGTTCTCGTATGGAGCAGAGAAGTACTAGCGCCGCTATTCCTTCTGGTGAACTGGCAAGCACCAGCGGCCTAGTACACCCCGGTCGTAGTCAAACCAGCACTGCAGTAACACTTGGTGACGTGGCGAGTCCCATAAGTGCAGTCCAAGCTGGTGAGGTGGCAAGCACATGTAGTGTCCCGCTGCCACCAAGAAGACAAACACAGGCCGTCGTGCCCATAATGCCCTTCCTGCTGCATTCGCCAATCCTAATTGGGAACCCACCGCTTCTGCAGCGCCCGTACTTCCCCCATTCACATCCCCAACCAAATGCAGTCGGCTGCATGAGAGGCATTTTCTTTATGTCCTCCCGAGTACCCCTACCCAACGACCCCCCCAAAAAAGATGTTGTGTCTGCAGCAAGCGCGGATATAGGCATGACACCCGCTATTATTGTCCCAACTGTCCTGACAATCCTGGTTTTTGCATTGGTGAATGTTTTGAACGCTACCATTCACTAGTTGAGTATTAGCGTAGGGTACAGCATTGCACAGACTAGGCACACTTTCACAGGGTCTCCCAAGATGCCATCGCATTTTGAGAGACCCGAACCTGGAACCGGTTACAGTTACAAAAGTTAGTTACAAAAAAAAGTGTAAAAAAAAAAAAACAAAAATATATATATATATATATATATATATATATATATATATATAATTAAAAAAAATAGTTGTCGTTTTATTGTTCTCTCTCTCTCTCTATTCTCTCTATTGTTCTGCTCTTTTTTACTGTATTCTATTCTGCAATGTTTTATTGTTATTGTGTTTTATCATGTTTGCTTTTCAGATATGCAATTTTTTATACTTTACCGTTTACTGTGCTTTATTGTTAACCATTTTTTTGTCTTCAGGTACACCATTCACGACTTTGAGTGGTTATACCAGAATGATGCCTGCAGGTTTAGGTATCATCTTGGTATCATTCTTTTCAGCCAGCGGTCGGCTTTCATGTAAAAGCAATCCTAGCGGCTAATTAGCCTCTAGACTGCTTTTACAAGCAGTGGGAGGGAATGCCCCCCCCCCCCCCACCGTCTTCCGTGTTTTTCTCTGGCTCTCCTGTCTCAACAGGGAACCTGAAAATGCAGCCAGTGATTCAGCCAGATGACCATAGAGCTGATCAGAGACCAGAGTGGCTCCAAACATCTCTATGGCCTAAGAAACCGGAAGCTACGAGCATTTTATGACTTTTTGCCGAATGTAAACGGCGCCATTGGGAAATTGGGAAAGCATTTTATCACACCGATCTTGGTGTGGTCAGATGCTTTGAGGGCAGAGGAGAGATCTAGGGTCTAATAGACCCCAATTTTTTCAAAAAAGAGTACCTGTCACTACCTATTGCTATCATAGGGGATATTTACATTCCCTGAGATAACAATAAAAATGATTAAAAAAAAAAAAAAAAAAATGAAAGGAACAGTTTAAAAATAAGATAAAAAAGAAAAACAAAAAAAAAAGCACCCCTGTCCCCCCCTGCTCTCGCGCAAAGGCGAATGCAAGTGTCGGTCTGGCGTCAAATGTAAACAGCAATTGCACCATGCATGTGAGGTGTCACCGCGAACGTCAGATCGAGGGCAGTAATTTTAGCAGTAGACCTCCTCTGTAAATCTAAAGTGGTAACCTGTAAAGGCTTTTAAAGGCTTTTAAAAATGTATTTATTTTGTTGCCACTGCACGTTTGTGCGCAATTTTAAAGCATGTCATGTTTGGTATCCATGTACTCGGCCTAAGATCATCTTTTTTATTTCATCAAACATTTGGGCAATATAGTGTGTTTTAGTGCATTAAAATTTAAAAAAGTGTGTTTTTCCCCAAAAAATGCGTTTGAAAAATCGCTGCGCAAATACTGTGTGAAAAAAAAAAAATGAAACACCCACCATTTTAATCTGTAGGGCATTTGCTTTAAAAAATATATAATGTTTGGGGGTTCAAAGTAATTTTCTTGCAAAAAAAAAAAAAATTTTTTCATGTAAACAAAAAGTGTCAGAAAGGGCTTTGTCTTCAAGTGGTTAGAAGAGTGGGTGATGTGTGACATAAGCTTCTAAATGTTGTGCATAAAATGCCAGGACAGTTCAAAACCCCCCCAAATGACCCCATTTTGGAAAGTAGACACCCCAAGCTATTTGCTGAGAGTCATGTCGAGTCCATGGAATATATCATATTGTGACACAAGTTGCGGGAAAGAGACACATTTTTTTTTTTTTTGCACAAAGTTGTCACTAAATGATATATTGCTCAAACATGCCATGGGAATATGTGAAATTACACCCCAAAATACATTCTGTTGCTTCTCCTGAGTACGGGGATACCACATGTGTGAGACTTTTTGGGAGCCTAGCCGCGTACGGGACCCCGATAACCAAGCACCGCCTTCAGGCTTTCTAAAGGCGTAAATTTTTGATTTCACTCTTCACTGCTTATCACAGTTTCGGAGGCCATGGAATGCCCAGGTGGCACAAAACCCCCCCAAATGACCCCATTTTGGAAAGTAGACACCCCAAGCTATTTGCTGAGAGGTATAGTGAGTATTTTGCAGACCTCACTTTTTGTCACAAAGTTTTGAAAATTGAAAAAAGAAAAAAAATATTTTCTTGTCTTTCTTCATTTTCAAAAACAAATGAGAACTGCAAAATACTCACCATGCCTCTCAGCAAATAGCTTGGGGTGTCTAGTTTCCAAAATGGGGTCATTTGGGGGGGTTTGTGCCACCTGGGCAATCCATGGTCTCTGAAACTGTGATAGGCAGTGAAGAGTGAAATCAAAAATTTACACCCTTAGAAATCCTGAAGGCGGTGATTGGTTTTCGGGGCCCCGTACGCGGCTAGGCTCCCAAAAAGTCCCACACATGTGGTATACCCATACTCAGGAGAAGCAGCTGAATGTATTTTGGGGTGCAATTCCACATATGTCCATGGCCTGTGTGAGCAATATATCATTTAGTGACAACTTTGTGCAAAAAAAAAAAAATTGTCACTTTCCCGCAACTTGTGTCAAAATATAAAATATTCCATGGACTCAGCATGCCTCTCAGCAAATAGCTTGGGGTGTCTACTTATTTGGGGGGGGGGGGTTTGTGCCATCTGGGCATTTTATGGCCTTCAAAAATGTGATAGGTAGTGAGGAGTGAAATCAAAAATTTACGCCCTTAGAAATCCTGAAGGCGGTGATTGGTTTTCGGGGCCCCGTACGCGGTTAGGCTCCCAAAAAGTCCCACACATGTGGTATCCCCATACTCAGGAGAAGCAGCTGAATGTATGTTGTGGTGCAATTCCACATAGGCCCATGGTCTGTGTGAGCAATATATCATTTAGTGACAACTTTTTGTAAATATTTTTTTTTTTTTTTGTCATTATTCAATCACTTGGGACAAAAAAAAAAATAAATATTCAATGGGTTCAACATGCCTCTCAGCAATTTCCTTGGGGTGTCTACTTTCCAAAATGGGGTCATTTGGGGGGGTTTTGTACTGCCCAGCCATTTTAGCACCTCAAGAAATTACATAGGCAGTCATAAACTAAAAGCTGTGTAAATTCCAGAAAATGTACCCTAGGTTTTAGACGCTATAACTTTTGCGCAAACCAATAAATATACGCTTATTGACTTTTTTTTTACCAAAGATATGTGGCCGAATACATTTTGGCCTAAATGTATGACTAAAATTGAGTTTATTGGATTTTTTTTATAACAAACAGTAGAAAATATAATTTTTTTTCAAAATTTTCGTTCTTTTTCCGTTTATAGCGCAAAAAATAAAAACGGCAGAGGTGATCAAATACCATCAAAAGAAAGCTCTATTTGTGGGAAGAAAAGGACGCAAATTTCGTTTGGGTACAGCATTGCATGACCGCGCAATTAGCAGTTAAAGCAACGGAGTGCCAAATTGGAAAAAGTCCTCTGGTCCTTAGGCAGCATAATGGTCCGGGGCTGAAGTGGTTAAAGAAGATTTTTCTAGGTTGAGGACCCAACCTAGGTATTCCAGGTAGTTGACTGTGGTGACCATGCTTTGGTCCAAGCGGACTACCGACCGGTCTATTAAGAGCAGGTCCTCCAGGTATGCTATTATTGTTTTATCTTAAGTCCTTAATCTGGCCAGAGGAAGGGCCAGAAGTTTTGTAAACACCCGAGGTGCAGTAGCTAGACCGAAAGGCAAGGCTACAAACTGAAAATGAAGTTTTTCTACTTCGAAACGCAGACTAGAAATAGAAGAGGTGAGAAGGGATTTCATATTTCTCACGCAGAGTATCAAAAGTGTGCAGTCTGCATGAGATTGGGTGGACTAAATTCCGAAGCTGAAATAGGTAAGCATTTATCCATGGGAAGACCCTACCCAGGGACATGCTATCTGGTATAGGAGGATTGAAGAGCACATTTATGAGGGGAGGGCATGGAGAGATAAGATTGAAGGTTTTGAGGCATTTGCACCAAATGGCTAAGGTAAAATTCATTGGGGCAACACATTGACGCCTGTAGATGGGATCCATGGAGGGAGAGAGAGTCCAAGCTAGAGAGCATGGATGGACCGGATATAAAACTCCCTTCTCGATGGCTGACCAGTGATTAGGTGCATGTAGGGAGGACCAGGAGACAATAACCCTTAGATGTGAGGCGTAGTAATATTTAACAATATCTGGTGCACTCATTCCCCCCTGGACCTTTTAGCAAGAACCACTGAACTCGCTATGCGGTGAGCCTTACCTTTCCATATGAATTTTAGAAAACTCCAAGAGTAAATTGTGTAGCGAGGGAAGGGATAACAGCGGTTAGTGATAGTCAGTAGTATATCATCTGCAAAGGGTGAGAGTTTGTACTCCCCCTGTCGCATCACCACCCCACGAATGTCCGGGTGTATACGGATGGACTCGGCCAGGGGCTCCAAACATAAAAAAAAAGTAGTGGTGATAAGGGACAACCCTGCCGAGTCCCATTTGTCATGGGGAAGCCAGGCGACAGGAAAGGGGACATCTGTACTTGGGCTGTGTTTTTTGAGTATAGAGCCTCCAGGGCCTTTAGAAAAGGACCTCTAAAGCCATACGCACTTAAGGTAGAGAACATATAAGGCCAACTCAGTCTGTCAAA
Organism: Lithobates septentrionalis; assembly: GCA_037952835.1. Classification (NCBI taxonomy): domain Eukaryota; kingdom Metazoa; phylum Chordata; class Amphibia; order Anura; family Ranidae; genus Lithobates; species Lithobates septentrionalis. The sequence continues at coordinate 73,503 of JBBDGP010002494.1, read as the reverse complement.
TGCTTTTTGTGCATCTAGACTCAAAATAAGAGCCTGGCGCGAGGACCTGTCAAGGAGATCAATTAAGTCTATGGTATGGCGGGTGTTATCTCCAGCATGTCTGCCGAGGACAAAGCCCACTTAATCTCTATTGATCAATTTAGGAATAAGTCCAGACAACCTGGATGCAAGGATTTTTGAAAATATTTTTTAGTCTGGGGGCTTTGGGCCTTTAATTATCTGGAATAGAGGGGTCCTTACCAGGTTTTGGGATAACAGAAATGTAGGAATGGGAGAATTGGGGATGCGGGGGTTGACCTTTGAGAATAGAGTTATAGAGAGTTGGCATATGGGGAGATAGTATATCGAGGAAGGTTTTATAATAGAAGTAGGGTAACCCATCAGGACCAGGTAATTTTTGTAACGGTTTTGGTTCCATCATCTTGGGAAAGGAAGTCAGAGAATGCGTTAAAGGGCTTGGGCATAGTGTGTTGACTAGTATCTTATGGGGCTTGTTAGAATACTCACAGGGTTGGACTGGGACAAAAATTTGGCTCTGGACTTCCTCATGACTGGCCCACTTTAATTTTGAGTGTCCCCAACAGCGTTCCCCTTACATCAGAGTGTCCCCAACAGCGCCCCCCTTACATCAGAGTGCCCCAACAGCGTCCCCCTTACATCAGAGTGCCCCCAACAGCGCCCCCCTTACATCAGAGTGTCCCCAACAGCATCCCCCTTACATCAGAGTGTCCCCAACAGCGTCCCCCTTACATCAGAGTGTCCCCAACAGCATCCCCCTTACATCAGAGTGTCCCCAACAGCGTCCCCCTTACATCAGAGTGTCCCCAACAGTGTCCCCCTTACATCAGAGTGTCCCCAACAGTGTCCCCCATACATTAGAGTGTCCCCAACAGCATCCCCCTTACATCAGAGTGTCCCCAACAGCGTCCCCCTTACATCAGAGTGTCCCCAACAGCGTCCCCCTTACATCAGAGTGTCCCCAACAGCGTCCCCCTTACATCAGAGTGTCCCCAACAGCATCCCCCTTACATCAGAGTGTCCCCAACAGCATCCCCCTTACATCAGAGTGTCCCCAACAGCACCCTCCTTGCATCAGAGTGTCCCCAACAGCACCCTCCTTACATCAGAGTTTCCCCAACAGCGTCCCCCTTACATCAGAGTGTCCCAATCAGCAGCTCCCTTCACAGTGAGTCCCCACCAGCAGCTCCCTTCACATCAGAGTCCCCACCAGCAGCTCCCTTCACATCAGAGTCCCCACCAGCAGCTTTCTTCACATCAGAGTCCCCACCAGCAGCTCCCTTCACATCAGAGTCCCCACCAGCAGCCCACTTCACATAGCAGTCCCCACCAGTAGCTCCCTTCACATCAGAGTCCCCACCAGCAGCTCCCTTCACATCAGAGTCCCCACCAGCAGCTCCCTTCACATCAGAGTCCCCACCAGCAGCTCACTTCACATCAGAGTCCCCACCAACAGCCCACTTTACATCAGAGTCCCCACCAGCAGCTCCCTTCACATCAGAGTCCCCACCAGCAGCCCACTTTACATCAGAGTCCCCACCAACAGCTCCCTTCACATCAGAGTCCCCACCAGCAGCTCCCTTCACATCAGAGTCCCCACCAGCAGCCCACTTCACATAGAAGTCCCCACCAGCAGCTCCCTTCACATCAGAATCCCCACCAGCAGCTCCCTTCACATCAGAGTCCCCACCAGCAGCCCACTTCACATCACAGTCCCCACCAGCAGCTCCCTTCACATCAGAATCCCCACCAGCAGCTCACTTCACATAGCAGTCCTCACCAGCAGCTCCCTTCACATCAGAATCCCCACCAGCAGCTCCCTTCACATCAGAGTCCCCACCAGCAGCCCACTTCACATCACAGTCCCCATCAGAGAGCCCCCATCAACAGCCCTTCACATCAGTGTCCTCCCTCTCCTCCCCCTCCAACATGTACTACTCACCGTAATGGAAGGCAGCTTCTCGTTCCTCTCTCCAGTCATGTGATAACAAGTGATAGGGGAGAGAGGAAGGAAAGTCTGCCGTTGGTCTATCTCCCCCTGCAGGCTGGAGGGAGCATAACGCCTAATGGAAGGAAGCTTCTCCTCCTGACAGGAGTGAAATTGCGATCACTCACTGTCAAAGAGGAGCGGCTCTAGGACTGCACCTGACTGGCCCACTGAGACATCAGCCCACCGGGAATCTTCCAGTAGTCCCTATGGCCAGTACAGGCCTGAATACTCATAAAATTTTAGTTTCGACCAAAGTAGGGATTTAGCTGCTCTTCCAAGCTAAACTGATTTGTTTTGTTCTCTAAGGGAGGTAACCTTACGCAGTTTCAACACTGTGGGAATGCACAACAGCTGCCGTTCAGCAGTTATCAGAGCAGCTGAGAGAGACTGTAAAAGTCCATTTCTGTCTTTTTTCAGACGTGAACTCTCTGCTATGCACTCACCACGAAAAACAGCCTTGTGGGCCTCCCACAGAGTAGAAACATCTGGTACAGATCCTGCATTAAACTGGAAAAATTCTTTTAGACCTGGTGCCAATTTATTGCGTCAAACTTCACATTGCAGAAGGTGATCATTGAGCTGCCAGTGACATGAACTAGTGTAGGTCTGGGAAAGTGAAAGGTCTAGCATAATGGGAGCGTGATCCGACCATGTAATGGGGAGTATGTCAGATTCAGTAACATAAGGGATGAGTGGGGCGGAAATAAAAAATGATCAAGGCGAGAGTACATTTTATGAGCCATGGAATAGAATGTGAATTGCTTAGCGGATGGGTGTTTAATCCTCCACGAGTCAAAGAGTTGTTGGGATCTAATACATTTACGAAATGAATTAGCTTGGGATGTAAGTTTCCTTGAGGGAGTATCTTTAAACAAAGTTTGTCTGTCTCTAGTTGGGGACATGACCAGATTGAAATCCCCCCCAACAATCATGAAGGGTTGAGAGTGGTATTGAGGGGAGTCAAAAAGTTTATTGAGGAAATCAATCTGGCCAGTATTGGGAGCATATAGGTTGACTAGAGTGAAGGAGGAGTTCATAAAGTCACAATCAAGGATGAGAAATCTACCATGAGGATCTGCATGAGTGCCTTTAACCTTAATGGGACATGATTTCCGAATCAGAATGGCTACTCCCACCTTGCCTGTGTGGAGTCAGAGGCATCAGGAAGTGGTGAAGAATTCCTAGGCAAATTTGAGTGAGCCTGCTGCACGAAAATGTGTCTCTTGGATCATTATCACTTCTGAGAATCTGAACTCCTTCAGAGCTACCCAACACTTCCGAATGGAGGCCAGACCCTTTACATTATATGACATGATCCTTAATGCCATATGTTTGGTATTTTCATAAAGGCTCGCGTGATACTAAAAAACATAGGAGAGAACAGTACATAGAAGACATAAGAATGGGTATAGGGTAGGGTAGGGTCACAGATGTACAAACTAACCTCTCTGTACCTATACGATAACAAATATACCATGTAGAAAGAAAAAACGCATAAAGAAATGTAAAAAAAAAATACTAATAGAACAAATTTGCAACCTCAGCCTACAGAGTTGGCATCTAAGCATGGACATGAAAAAAACAACAAAGTCATGAATACACGACAACAGCAGAAAAAAAAAAAGAAAACCGGTGGTTGAATGCCTGAGACATGACCATATCTCAAGGGGCCCTGAAGAACTTTAGAGGCCAGGTAGGGACACATGGGGACCTCCATCAGGGGATTCCAAAGAGAGAGAAAGGGGATCCACCTACTCTCCTTATGAACATGGCAGTAGCTGTAAAAGTCAGACAGGATAGATCCTGATATAACAAAAATAAAGTCTGCACAAAGCAAGAGTAAAATAAAAAAAAAACAGGAGTAACTGTCAATACGATGATGTGGTAATGATCGTAACAGTGAAACCCCATGGGATGGGAAAAATATTACCCCAGGTAAAATGTGGGGTAACTTATAAACCTTTAGTCCAGAGCACTGAACTGCATTTCTCTTGGACTACGGAAAAAAGCAAAGACAATTTTGAGCCCAACAGTACCATGTGAAGGCATCAAGGAGGTTGCTTGGAGGTTCGTGGACATTGAGATGTGGATAGTTGTTTCTTTGATCGATTCCTCACCGGGGTCCAGACACGACTGGGAGTGGTGGGAAATGGACGAGCTTGGGCATGAGGAGGTAGTAGGTCTTCCTCAGGAATAGGGGGAGACCAAGGCTTTTTATGAAAGCTTCTCCTTCTTGAAGGTCACGAAGATTGTGTTGCAGGCCATCTTTGGAGACAATAAGGCGAAAGGGAAAGCCCCAATAATATGGGACTTGATGATGTTGCAGATGAGATGTGTTTGGGCGTAGGTTCCTCCGTTTTGCAAGGGTGATAGGAAAGAGGTCACCGAAGATCTGTAATTTTGCCCCTTTATACACAAGCTGAGATTTGTTTTGTGTGGCAAGGGTTAGTGCCTCTACTCTCATAATAGTGAAACCTCACAATAACCCCTCTGGGCTTGGCTCCAGCCGGAGATTTTGGGCATAGAGAGCGGTGGGCCCTGTCAAGGCGCCAGTCCACATCCACTACCATGGGGGCCATGTTGTTAAAAAGACCCAGAAGATAAGGGCGCAATGTGGGATCCCCCACTGTTTAAGGGATACCTCGGAAACGCAGGTTCTGACTTCTCTCCTTATTTTCCAATTCCTCTTGCTGTAATTGTAGCTGGGACACTGAATGCCTTAGATTATGGTTTTCCTCCCCAATAGTCTGTACATAGTTAACCATTTTGTAAAGTTTGTCTTCAAGGGCATCAGTACGTTCCCCAATTTGATTTATTTCCCATCTTAATTCTGCTGACAACTTGCTCACCTCTGTGGAGACAGTATGGGCGATCTGCTGGAGTAGAAGCTGCAGCTTTGTATCCAGCTTTGCCTCCAGGATAGCTGGGGTGAGGATCTCTTGTGGAGGAGAAGGGGTGGAAGCCGGGCTCTGGGTGATAGGTGACGGATGATTTTCAGCGTCGTCCGTCCCCAGGAGCGGGTCCATTGAAGCCAAGAGGTCTGCAGATGAAATCGAGGCCGCCTAGTAATGTACTGCTCCATGTGCGTCCCAGTGCGCAGCCCAAACAGTGGGTTATAGTGCTTCTGCTGCTGGCCGATTTTTCCCATGGGGTGCCCAATGAGTGTAACAATCGTTTAGGCTTACCCCCGGCGCTGAATGTGGCTAATGTAGCTGTTCGGAGGTCTCGGAGGCTTGACAGAGCCCGAAGCTCACTCAGAAGAAGTCCTCCATGTTAGACGCCGCACATGCGCCCCCTCTCTGAATCATTTAGATGTTCATTAGCATGACTGTACATGTGCCTTCTTGAGGAGGGGGACCTTGCAGGTACTGCAGGATTTCAATCCATGGTGGCATATTGTGTTACCAATGGTTTGTTTGATGACTGTGGTCCCCACTGCCTTGAGATAATTCACAAGCTCCTCCCATGTAGTTCTGGGCCAATCCCTCACTTTTCTCATGATCATCCTTACCCCATGAGGTGAGATCTTGCATGGAGCTCCAGACCGAGGGTGATCGATGGTTATTTTGTATTTCTTCCAAATAATCATTCCAACAGTTTCCAATTTCCAATCATTCCAACTCCTTCTCACCAACCTTCTTGCTGATGGTCTTATTTCTTCCGAATAATCGCTCCAACAGTTGTCTCCTTCTCACTAGGGATGAGCTTCGTGTTCGAGTCGAACCCATGTTCGACTCGAACATCGTCTGTTCGCCGAATTGCGAACGATATGGGCCATTCGCGCCAAATTCGAGTGGCGCGTCACGGCCCATAATTCACTGCGACATCGCAGTGCATTGCTGGCTGATGATTGGCCAAGCATGCACTATGACCTGCAGGCTTGGCCAATTGCAGCACGGTCTGTAGAGTGAGCTGTAATTGGGCAAAGCCAGGGTGGCTTTGGCCAATTATGGCTCAGGGGGATTAGTACACGCCCCACACTATATAAGGCCGCCTGCATGGCGGCCCTGTGTAGTGTGTGTTCCGGCGTTGAGAGACAGAGACAGAGAGACAGTGCAATTTGATTTAAGTTAGATAGATTAGGCAGGACAGTCAGTCAGTTAGCTGCACTTACAGTGTATTGTGTATATATATATATATATATATATATATATATATATATATATATATATATATATATATATATATATATATATATATATATATATATATATATATATATATGCATCCCAGGTGTTGTGTGTGTGTGTATATATATATATATATATATATATATATATATATATATATATATATATATATATATATATATATATATACACACTGTATTCAGTTTAGCTAGATTCGTTCCTGTTATTATCTTCCTACTGACAGGCAGGCTTGTGTTGTTACAGTACAGCTACCTGAAGAAAATTGCTGGTGTTCTTCTGATCCAATTAGTACCACAGTCAGGCAGCTACACTATTTACAGTTAGTGTAGTGCGTCCTCCTCACAGTGTTTAGCTAAAGCTACAAGTTAGTGTAGTGCACAGTGTTCAGCTAAAGCTACAAGTTAGTGTAGTGCGACCTCTGCACAGTGTTCAGTTAAAGCTACAAGTTAGTGTAGTGCGTCCTCCTCACAGTGTTTAGCTAAAGCTACAAGTTAGTGTAGTGCGACCTCTGCACAGTGCTCAGCTAAAGCTACAAGTTAGTGTAGTGCGTCCTCCTCACAGTGTTCAGCTAAAGCTACAAGTTAGTGTAGTGCACAGTGTTCAACTAAAGCTACAAGTTAGTGTAGTGCGACCTCTGCACAGTGTTCAGCTAAAGCTACAAGTTAGTGTAGTGCGTCCTCCTCACAGTGTTCAGCTAAAGCTACAAGTTAGTGTAGTGCGTCCTCCTCACAGTGTTCAGCTAAAGCTACAAGTTAGTGTAGTGCGTCCTCCTCACAGTGTTCAGCTAAAGCTACAAGTTAGTGTAGTGCACAGTGTTCAGCTAAAGCTACAAGTTAGTGTAGTGCGACCTCTGCACAGTGTTCGGCTAAAGCTACAAGTTAGTGTAGTGTGTCCTCCTCACAGTGTTCAGCTAAAGCTACAAGTTAGTGTAGTGCGTCCTCTGCACAGTGTTCAGCTAAAGCTGCAAGTTAATGTAGTGCGTCCTCTGAACAGTGTTCAGCTAAAGCTACAAGTTAGTGTAGTGCACAGTGTTCAGCTAAAGCTACAAGTTAGTGTAGTGCGGCCTCTGCACAGTGTTCAGCTTAAGCTACAAGTTAGTGTAGTGCAACCTCTGCACAGTGTTCAGCTAAAGCTACAAATTAGTGTAGTGCGTCCTTTGAACAGTGTTCAGCTAAAGCTACAAGTTAGTGTAGTGCGTCCGCTGAACATTGTTCAGCTAAAGCTACAAGTTAGTGTAGTGCACAGTGTTCAGCTAAAGCTACAAGTTAGTGTAGTGCGTCCTCCTCACAGTGTTCAGCTAAATCTACAAGTTAGTGTAGTGCGACCTCTGCACAGTGTTCGGCTAAAGCTAAAAGTTAGTGTAGTGCGTCCCCCTCACAGTGTTCAGCTTAAGCTACAAGTTAGTGTAGTGCGTCCTCCTCACAGTGTTCAGCTAAAGCTACAAGTTAGTGTGGTGCGACCTCTGTACAGTGTTCAGCTAAAACTACAAGTTAGTGTAGTGCGTCCTCTGAACAGTGTTCAGCTAAAGCTACAAGTTAGTGTAGTGCACAGTGTTCAGCTAAAGCTACAAGTTAGTGTAGTGCGATGATACTGACCTAGATGAAGGTAGTAACGTGAGCACGGACAGAGTGGGTGCCCAAGAAGGACAGCAATCTGGCAGTCATGCTCCCCCTGCTGCAGCATACTGCCAGGTTTGCTCCAGTGATGAGGAGGGAGGGGATGATGAGGTCACTGACTTAACGTGGGTGCCTGATAGGAGAGGGGAGGAGGAGGAGGAGGTACATCACCAACGAGGCAGGATGCCCTCCAGGGGCCAGCCTAAGGGCAGCACACTGACTGCATCACACCGCAAAGCTCCGCATGTGCAGGGCGCTGCTGTCTCTGCGCATTATTCCAAAAGTTTTTTGGTGTGGGCCTTTTTTGAGACGAGTGCATCAGATCGCACCGCTGCTATTTGAAACATATGTCTCAAGTGTATCTTGCGTGGCCAAAACATCTCCCGCTTGGGCACCACATGCTTGACCAGACATATGTTGACCTGCCGTTTGTTGGCAAGTGTACCTAAATGACCCACACCAAAGAACAAAGAGGACCTCTCCTTGCTCCTTATCAGCTGAGATCTCCAACCCCACTATACCTTCAGTCCTCTCTGAGACCTGCGCTGAGAGGAATGAAGGTGTAGAATTAGGTGTGTCACAGCCAAGTACTTTTACCTCCAGCAAGTTAGTTTAAAAACACCTAAACATTTTCAAAAAAACATTATAAAAAAAAATGGGTATTTGGTCACACCATATTGCTATATGGTGCTAAGCCCACTTACTGCGACAAAGTACCCCATAATCAGTGGGTCCTACACTATCCATGGACTGGGAGATCCTGCATCTCTGAACCATGAGAGCATTACACTCTTCTAAATGGGAGAATCTTAAGGTCTCCACCCATGACACAAGTGGACACTAATGAGAGGTACTTAGTGAAGGAATGGGGTGCTCCGCACCCAAAGGGATTTGGTCAGAATCCATACAATATACAAACATTATATTTGGGGGGGACATCCTAAAAGATGCATTAAAGATGGTGCAGCCATAAGACCATACAATCACGGCTGATCACGCTGTCAATGGGAAAAGCCGTTGATCGGCTTTTCCTCACTCGCGTCTGACAGACGCGAGTAGAGGAGAGCCGATCGGCGGTTCTGGGGACGGGGGGGGGGGTCTGCGCTGATTGTTTATCAGCGCAGCCCCCCCTCAGATCACCACACTGGACCACCAGGGATCGCCACTAGGACCACCAGGGAAGGGGCAACATGTGGATGGCCAGGTATGTACCCCATGGCCATCCACATGTGCCCAATCTGTGCCCAATCTGTGCCAATCAGTGCCCACAAATGGGCACTGATTGGCACCATTATGTTCCAGATCTTCCCAGCAATGCCCCCAATATATTTTATCAGTGCTAAAAAAATGAATAAAAACCAAGCGCTGATGTGGAAAGATATGTGTGATATAAATAAATTGTGCTTAAAAATATATATATACCAATAAAGTTAGTGCTATTGGTGGGAGGAGATTAGGACATTCAGTGCTGCAATACACCTGAAGGTTAACAGCAGCTGTTTCTCTATGAGAAACCTCGTCCACAGCGGCTGACTGCAATCTGCTTATTTGAATGCTTCTAATAGACCGGGAGTTTGTGAGTGTATCTTTTGTCCCTGTTTTGCTTATGTACTATCTAGTAAGTTCACTGCACAATGATCTATTTTTTCTTTGCTTGCTTTGCATAAAACCTTTATCCTGAGAGCCGAATCACCAGCAGTGTAAATGCTGAAGTGGGATACAAGAAAAACTAAATATCCTGGTACAAACGATCTAACCCAGTGAGTCAATCAATCTGGATTAAGGGAAGGAACTGTTTAATTATTTTTACTTTCTCCCACTATTTATCTCTGCCTGGACATTGTACTCAGAGTGTCATTATTATTTTATTTATACTCACCGTCACATCACTAATTTGAAGATTTATTTTGGCAATTTTAACACATGTATTAGCACCATAATTATTAATTTATTTTATTCACATGTATGCATTTTTTATTCCTGGATTTAAGCTTAGTCGCAGCAGCATATTGTACACTATTTATTTAAAGCGCATCAATTTTATACTTAGTAATATTTTATCAGTGCCGCCTGTCATTGCCCATCGGTGCCACCTGTCATTGCCCATCGGTGCCACCTGTCAGTGCCCATCTGTGCCCACCTATCAGTGCCCATCAGTGCCGCACATCAGTGACACCCATAAGTACCCATCGGTGCCACCCATATGTACCAATCAATGCCACCTACGAGTGCCCATCAATGCCGCCTATGAGTGCCCATCGGTGCCACCTATGAGTGCCCATCAGTGCCGCATACCAGTGCCACCTGTCAGTGCCCATCATGAGTGCCCGTCAGTGCCACCTCATCGGTGCCCATCAGTGCCGCCGTATCAGTACCCGTCAGTGCAGCCATATCAGTGCCCATCATTGAAGGAGAAAACGTACTTTTTTACAAAAATTTTTTAACAGAAACAAAGAAAAACTTGTTTTTTTTCGAAATTTTCGGTCTTTTTTTATTTGTTGTGCAAAAAATAAAAAACGCAGAGGTGATCAAATACCACCAAAAGAAAGCTCTATTTGTGGGAACAAAATAATAAAAAATTTGTTTGGGTACAGTGTAGCATGACTGCGCAATTGTCATTCAAATTGAGACAGCGCTGAAAGCTGAAAATTGGCCTGGGCGGGAAGGTGTCTAAGTGCCCGGTATTGAAGTGGTTAAGCATCATTAAAATCACTGCTCCCGGGTCCCCAAACTCTTTTTAGGACAATACCATGCAAATTAGCCTTTAAAATGAGCACTTTTGATTTTGAACGTTTGAGTCCCATAGACGTCAATGGGGTTCTAACGTTCGTGCGGATTTTCGGTCCGTTCGCAGGTTCTGGTGCGAACCGAACCGGGGAGTGTTTGGCTCATCCCTACTTCTCACCAACCTTCTTTCTCACCAATGGGTCTTTTAGCCCATTCCAACCTTGTGCAGGTCTACAATCTTGTCCCTGATGTCCTCTGACAGCTCTTTGGTCTTGCCCATGATGGTGAGGTTTGAAGGGAAGCAAAAGATTCTGTGGACAGGTGTCTTTTATACACATAACGAGTTGTCGTTAGGAGGACCTTCTTACTTTGACAGGACTAATCTGTGTACCACATGAGCACCTACTGTAGCCAGTCTGTGGGAGACAAAATTATGGTTGGTTGGTAGGGGATCAAATATTTATTTTACTCACTAAACTGCAACTCCATTTATAACATTTTTATCCTGTGTTTTTTCTGGGTTTTTGGTTGATATTCTGTCTCTATTATATAAAATACACCTATGATAACAATTATAGATCCCTAATTTCTTTGTAAGTGGGCAAACTTACAAAATCTGCTGGGGATCAAATCATTATTTTCCCCACTGTATGCATACTTACATTGTGCCAAGCTGTACCAATAGAACTCTGCAATACAGATCAGTCCTGGAGTTGAACTTTAAACATACTTTCTATACAATCATGATTAGTGCATAGAAATTATGCTAAGCGATATGGAACTTACAAGAATTCTAATTGTGTCATTATCTCTTGTTAAACAACACAACTCCACCTTTGTGTTTGAAGAACATCCAAATTAGCTGGTTTATACCGGATACGTCTGCACTATAGGTGTAACTATTTACAAGGCAGGGATATAATACTGGAACTCTTTATATACAGTGGGGAGAACAAGTATTTGATACACTGGCAATTTTGCAGGTTTTCCTACTTACAAAGCATGTAGAAGTCTGTAATTTTTATCATAGGTACTCTTCAACTGTGAGAGACGGAATCTAAAACAAAAATCCAGAAAATCACATTGTATAATTAAAAAAAAAAAATCATAATTTGCATTTTATTGCATGACATAAGTATTTGATCACCTACCAACCAGTAAGAATTACAATTACCGGCTCTCACAGACCTGTTATTTTTTCTCCAGCCTCGTTTTGGATTTTAGGTGTTTACAAGTTTAAAACAGGTTTTTTTGCTAGAAAATTACTTAGAACTCCCAAACATTATATATTGTTTTTTTTCTAACACCCTAGAGAATAAAATAGCGGTCATTGCAATACTTTTTTTTTGCACCGTATTTGCGCAGCGGTCTTCTAAACGCACTTTTTTTTGGAAAAAATTCACTTTTTTGAAAAAAAAAAATAAGACAACAGTAAAGTTAGCCCAATTTTTTTTTTATATTGTGAAAGATAATGTTACGCCAAGTAAATTGATACCCATCATGTCACGCTTCAAAATTGCGCCCGCTCGTGGAATGGCGTCAAACTTTTACCCTTAAAAATCTCCATAGGCGACGTTTAAAAAATTCTACAGATTGCATGTTTTGCGTTACAGAGGAGGTCTAGGGCTAGAATTATTGCTCTCACTCTACCGGTCGCGGCGATACCTCACATGTGTGGTTTGACCACCGTTTTCATATGCGGGCGCTACTCACGTATGCGTTCGCTTCTGCGCGCGAGCTCGTCGGGACAGGGCGCTTTAAAAAATTTTTTTTTTTTTATTATTATTTATTTTACTTTATTTTATTTATTTTTTCACTGTTTTAAAAAAAAAAAAATTTGGATCACTTTTATTCCTTTTACAAGGAATGTAAACATCCCTTGTAATAGAAAAAAGCATGACAGGTCCTCTTAAATATGAGATCTGGGGTCAAAAAGTCCTCAGATCTCATATTTAGACTAAAATGCAAAAAAAAAAAAAAAAAGTCGTTTAAAAAAATGACACAAAAAAAATTGTGCCTTTAAGAGAAGTGGGCGGAGCCGTCGTAATGACGTCGCTCCGGCCGTCCTATGGTATGGAGACAGGTGGGGGCCATCTTAGCCTCACTCGTCTCCCTACCTAAGCAGGGAAAGGACCCGATCGCCTCTGCCGCTACTGACGGTTCCGGTAAGCGGCGGAGGGCGCGGGAGAGCGGCGGGAGGGGGGGTGGCACCTCTCCCGCCGCCGATAACGGTGATCTCGCGGCGAACCCGCCGCAGAGACCACCATTATCATGTACGGAACCGCCGGCCCTAAAGATGGATACCTCGGTTGTGGCAGCAGCTGCTGCCGTTACTGAGATATCCATCTTTAAAAAAAGGACGTATATATACAATGGGCGGTCCGGAAGTGGTTAAGAAGCCCTCCTGTTCTCCACTCATTACCTGTATTAACTGCACCTGTTTGAACTCGTTACCTGTATAAAAGACACCTGTCCACACACGCAATCAAACAGACTCCAACCTCTCCACAATCGCCAAGACCAGAGAGCTGTGTAAGGACATCAGGGATAAAATTGTAGACCTGCACAAGGCTGGGATGGGCTACAGGACAATAGGCAAGCAGCTCGGTGAGAAGGCAACAACTGTTGGCGCAATTATTAGAAAATGGAAGAAGTTCAAGATGACGGTCAATCTCCCTCGTTCTGAGGCTCCATGCAAGATCTCACCTCGTGGGGCATCAGTGATCATGAGGAAGGTGAGGGATCAGCCCAGAACTACACGGCAGGACCTGGTCAATGACCCAAAAAGAGCTGGGACCACAGTCTCAAAGAAAAACATTAGTAACACACTACGCCGTCATGGATTAAAATCCTGCAGCGCACGCAAGGTCCCCTGCTCAAGCCAGCGCATGTCCAGGCCCGTCTGAAGTTTGCCAATGACCATCTGAATGATCCAGAGGAGGAATGGGAGAAGGTCATGTGGTTTGATGAGACATAAATAGAGATTTTTGGTCTAAACTTCAGTCGCAGTGTTTGGAGGAAGAAGAAGGATGAGTACAACCCCAATAACACCATCCCAACCGTGAAGCATGGAGGTGGAAACATCAGTCTTTGGGGCTGCTTTTCTGCAAACCACAGCATGCATCTTGCAGGATGACTGCACCATATTGAGGGGAGGATGGATGGGGCCATGTATCGCGAGATCTTGGCCAACAACCTCCTTCCCTCAGTAAGGGCATTGAAGATGGGTCGTGGCTGGGTCTTCCAGCATGACAACAACCTGAAATGCACAGCCAGAGCAACAAAGGAGTGGCTCCGTAAGAAGCATCTCAAGGTCCTGGAGTGGCCTAGCCAGTCTCCAGACCTGAACCCAATAGAAAATCTTTGGAGGGAACTGAAAGTCTGTATTGCCCAGCGACAGCCCCGAAAACCTGAAGGATCTGGAGAAGGTCTGTATGGAGGAGTGGGCCAAAATTCCTGCTGCAGTGTGTGCAAACCTGGTCAAGAACTACAGGAAACGTCTGATCTCTGTAACTGCAAACAAAGGTTTCTGTACCGAATATTCAGTTCTGCTTTTCTGATGTATCAAATATGTCATGCAATAAAATGCAAATTAATTACTTAAAAATCATACAATGTGATTTTCTGCATTTTTGTTTTAGATTCCGTCTCTCACAGTTGAAGAGTACCTATGATAAAAATTACAGATCTCTACATGCTTTGTAAGTAGGAAAACCCCCACAAAATTGGCAGTGTATCAAATACTCCCCACTGTACATGTCTGAACGTTTCAGTATAGCAAATGCAATAAACATTTTTGTGCCCAATTAACATTCCAATAAACTACTGTATGTTTATTTTGTGTTATATAGTCCTAAAGTGTCTATTACCCTAAACATTGATTTGCTTCCTATGTGTGTGTATTTTATAAATCATAGACTTTTTTCATTTTCATTGTATGTCTTTCATCTGAAGTACCCGGTTGATCCTGCCAGTCACCTGTCTTCTTTGTTCTAAACCCACCACACAAAGTACAGAAGCTGATCTGTGTTAGTGTGGTCAGTGGTCAGTCTTTAGCTGGCCATTCAGAGGTATAGGTATAGGAGAGGTATAGGACACTGTGCAGACACACAGCATGCCTGCGCTGGGTAATTTGGTCTGCCACGATGCCCTCCCAACCAATCACAGCCTGCCTCTGGCACACACCCCCTCCCAATCACAGCCTGCCTCTGGCATGCACCCCCTCCCAATCACAGCCTACCTCTGGCACGCACCCCCTCCCAATCACAGCCTGCCTCTGGCACGCACCCCCTCCCAATCACAGCCTGCCTCTGGCACGCACCCTCTCCCAATCTCAGCTTGCCTCTGGCATGCACCCCCTCCCAATCACAGCCTGCCTCTGGCACACACCCCCTCCCAATCACAGCCTGCCTCTGCCACACACCCCCTCCCAATCACAGCCTGCCTCTGGCACACACCCCCTCCCAATCACAGCCTGCCTCTGGCACGCACCCCCTCCCAATCACAGCCTGCCTCTGCCACACACCTTCTACCAATGACAGCCTGCCTCTGTTATGCACCCCCTCCCAATCACAGCCTGCCTCTGGCATGCACCCCCTCCCAATCACAGCCTGCCTCTGGCACGCACCCCCTCCCAATCACAGCCTGCCTCTGGCACGCACCCCCTCCCAATCACAGCCTGCCTCTGGCACGCACCCCCTCCCAATCACAGCCTACCTCTGGCACGCACCACCTCCCAATCACAGCCTGCCTCTGGCACGCACCCTCTCCCAATCACAGCCTGCCTATGGCATGCACCCCCTCCCAATCACAGCCTACCTCTGGCACGCACCCCCTCCCAATCACAGCCTACCTCTGGCACACACCCCCTCCCAATCACAGCCTGCCTCTGGCACACACCCCCTCCCAATCACAGCCTGCCTCTGGCACGCACCACCTCCCAATCACAGCCTGCCTCTGGCACGCACCCTCTCCCAATCACAGCCTGCCTCTGGCACACACCCTCTCCCAATCACAGCCTGCCTCTGGCACACACCCTCTCCCAATCACAGCCTGCCTCTGGCACACACCCCCTCCCAATCACAGCCTGCCTATGGCATGCACCCCCTCCCAATCACAGCCTGCCTCTGGCATGCACCCCCTCCCAATCATAGGCTGACTCTGGCACACATCCCTCCCAATTACAGCCTGCCTCTGGCACACACCACCTCCCAATCACAGCCTGTCTCTGGCACACACCCCCTCCCAATCACAATGTGCCTCTTGCACACCCCCCCTCCCACTTACAGCCTGCCTCTGGCACACACCCCCTCCCAATCACAGTGTGCCTCTGACACACACCCACTCCCAGTTACAGCCTCCCTCTTGAACACGCCTCCTGCTCAACCACAGCATGCATCTTGCCTCAGACTGAACAGTCTATGGAATACAGGCATGCTGTGTGTCTGCACAGGATCCTGTAACTCCGCCCCCCCCCACTCTCAGGAAGAAGAGATGCATGGTCACATGATAGAACTTTTTAATCTTGCAAAAAAAGGTAAGAAAAATCATTTGTGAAACTAAGCAAAACCAGCTATGGTGTCTACATAGTTATAACTGTATTAGAGAGTGTCTATAACATTGTATGTTCAGTACTTTAAAGGTGAACTTGGCCTTTAATGGAATAACCTATAATTGGAATCACTAAAGTGTAAAATCCCTTTATTGGTTTCGTAGCAAAACAATTTGATTTGGGGATATAAACACCCCCACAAAACATGCAGCAGACAAGAAAAATGCAATAAAAAACACATTGAACATTTTAAATTATTTTAATTAAAACAGGACATGAAACACAACACAGGAAGTGATGAAAAAATAGGATTTTTATAACAGCTTTCCTGTAAAATGCTTTTCTTGGAGTACATGACGGGACACAGAGCCACAGTAATTACTGTATGGGTTTTATGGCACCTTCAGGTGATGGACACTGGTACACCCTAGACAGGAAGTACAATTCCCCATATAACCCCTCCCATTACCGGGAGTTCCTCAGTTTTGTAGCAAAGCAACAGATGTGTAACCAGAAAGAGGGGAGGGACCTCTGTGTCCCGTCATGTACTCTAAGAAAAGGATTTTACAGGTAATAGAAAAAACACATGAAATAGAGTCAGCCGCACACCCCAAACAGTATTGTAGAAGAACAAAAATTGCAAAATCCCCCAGGGTTTTTTTTAGCGGCAATTATGATGTATTCATACAAGAAATATAGTAAAAGTATAGTAAAATAATTTCTTGTGCAAACCACAACTTGCAAGTCATTTATCAAAATTGTTATACAAATACAAAACTCTGGCTACGGACATATCTCAGAATATTCCATCTGAGTTTAGTACAATTCATTTAAAACACAAAGTCAATTCAATAATAGACATCCACATGAATACCCCGACGCGTTTCGACCTGTGCTGTTGCGATCTTCTTCAGGGGAATGTATTCTGGTGAAATATATCAATAATTTGAATGCAGCCACACCTTGTATCATATTAGAAACTGTATGTGTATATATAATGTTGTTATATTTACCACTCAAAGGGTGAGTTTCGAACAAAAAGTCACATATCCAGAGGTTTCCAAAAAGAAAACACTGATCCAAGGATTTTACAGGTAAGCTGTTATAAAAATCCTATTTTCTTAATCGTACATCACGGGACACAGAGCCACAGTAATAACTGTATGGGATGTGCCAGAGCAATGCCACCTGAGGGGACACAAACAAAAGTAGGGTGCAATCAGACCCGAGGGCCTATACTGCTGCCTGCAGCACATTGCGCCCAAAGGCGACATCCTCATGCCTTCTTACATCCACCTGATAGAATCTGGTGAATGTATGGACTGAAAACCAGGTTGCGGCCTTGCAGATTTGAGCCATGGAGGCTTGGTGATGTACTGCCCACGAAGCACTAACAGCCCTGGTGGAGTGCGCTTTGACCTGAAAAGGTGGAACCTTCCTCTTCAAGCCATAAGCTTGAATAATTACTTGCCGAATCCATTTGGCAATAGTGGATTTCGATGCTGCCTGTCCTTTCCTAGGACCTTCAGGCAACACAAACAAAACATCTGTTTTCCGAATCTGAGCAGTCGCCTTCAAATAGATTTTGACTGCTCTCACTACATCCAAAGAATGTAGTGACTTTTCTTCCTTAGAACAGGGTTGTGGAAAAAACGAAGGTAAAACAACATCCTGGTTTAGGTGAAAACCTGAAACCCCCTTTGGCAGAAAGCTAGGATGAGGATGCAATATTACTCTATCCTTGTGAACGATTACAAGAAAGAGCCGCCAACTCTGATACCCTTCTTGCAGAAGAAATGGCTACCAGAAAAACTAGCTTCCTTGCCAAAAGGACCAAAGGAATATGCTGTATCGGCTCAAAAGGCTGTTTCTGTAATGCCGACAGAACTAAATTCAAGATCCAAGTTATCAGGGGTGCTCTAACCGGTGAATTAAGCCACGTTACCCCCTTTTATAAAGCTTCGGACCAAAGAATGCGAAGCAAGCAGACGTTGAAACAATACCGATAAGGCCGACACCTGGCCCTTGATAGTACTCAAGGCCAGTTTCATCTCTAGCCCCATTTGCAGAAAGGCAAGAATTCTACCTATGACATACTTCCTAGGATGCCAACCCCTGGATTCACACCAGGAAACATATGCCTTCCAGACTCTATAATAAATGACACTGGAAGCTGGCTTCCTTGCATTAATCAAGGTAGGCATCACTGAGCCTGAAAGCCCACAATTCTTCAGAATGTGGGTTTCAAAAGCCAAACCATTAAATTTAGCGTTTGTAAAGTAGGATGGAACACTGGTCCCTGCGATAGCAGGTCTAGACGTGGTGGTAGGGGCCATTTCTGCATACCAAAATCTTCTGGGCCACGCTGGGGCCACAAGAACTACCGACTTCCTTTCCCGCTTGATCCTTCGAAGAAGTCGAGGTAGCAGCAGAATCACATTATTAGGCACTGGAACAATATGGAGTATTATGTTGTAGTTCAAGAATTATAAAAGGAAATACATTTTCAACACTGAGGTCATTTGGCGGTGGGAAGGGATACGCAGTGGGTTGTGGTTATGGAACATGTGGGTTTGTTTTTTTTTGTTTTTTTGTTTTTGTTTTAATCATTACACTGGCAATGGGGGATATCAAGCTTAATGTTTTTTATAAAATTATGCACCAGAGTTTCTTTTTTATGTAGTGCAAGATCAATAAGATGAATTAATTTAAGACCATGGAGGTCACTGGGTGGTAAGGGGAGGAATGAGCACGGGCGGTGGTAGTGTTGTAAGGGAACACGGGATAGGGAAAGGAAGGGGGAAGGGAAGGAAGGAAGAAAGGGAGAGAGGAAGGAAATTGTAGAAAGGATTTTTTTTTCTCACTTGATCGCACTGTTAGATGGGGATAAAGCACCAGAGAGTCTAGTTTGCAAAAAAGTGAACACAAGGATGAGAAACTCCTATTTGGGGACACTCAGCACATGACCTGAGGTCCTGTAGGGAGTGTGTATCTCTCCTCATGGTTTGCAGCTCCCTACAGGTCCTTTCATGCCTCCTGTGATTGCCTGCAGTGCGGTGTTTGGTCTTATGGTGTCTGCTTGACCCCCAAAACCATTATCAATTGCAATATATTTTGGGAAGGCTCTGATATTCATTTGGACAGCGTTCCCTGAAGAAGCTCCATTTTAGGGCGAAACATGTTGGGAACCACACCATTGTGCTGTACCTTCTAAGGACTGTACTGCATGAGTCTTTTCCAATGCAATTGCATTGATTTTATGTATTAATAAAATTTAGATTTTTTATAAATTTTTCCTATTGATTGAATATGCACCCCAAAAATCCCCAAAATCTCCAATATACAAATTAACTAAAGGATGTGGTGCTATACTGTTGGTATATTGTCCAGAAGCTTTTTCCAAGGATAAGAGCATGTTATCCACCCAGTGCAGTTAACTGTTGAACCTCAGTGTGTCTTCAGAAGCCAGAAAGCAGATGTCGCTGTCAGGAGCTGTGTAGGACACCACTTGGTTGTTGTTTTTTTTTCCACAATAATTTTCTTTATTGAAGGAAGATAGAGAGCATATACAAGTAAACGAAAACAGAAGTATAACAATGAAAAATTACAGCCAATTGTTATATCGTTGTACATAAAAGAAAAACAGACACTTTGACACTGACTCAGCCGTGACTGAGGCGCCCTCTCTCCGCTAGTCTACCCGTTGTAATGTTTGGGGTATTTAGCTCAAGCGATAAATGCGTTTTTAGTGCAGTGAGTCCACATCAGACAGGCGTTATAGTTAAGGGCCTGGTAGCCCACGTTTATTAAACCGAAAAACAAAAGCAAAAAGGTCCATTCAGGATTCCTACGCAGGGGTTTAACTTCATTAAGCACTCCAAAAATAAGGAAAACATACCAAGCCACCTGGCTCTCTTGTCAGCAGTTCCTCTGCTTGCTCTCAACAGATTTGGCAATTCTTTACAGCCCCCTGGACTCACTGGCTTCCTCAGTCTCCCCGACTCTCAAGGCTGGCCAGCCTTTCCCAGTCCCTGGGCAAAGAATCCCCTTTACATAGGCTGCAGACTCCCACAGGGCAGACCACTCTCCAGACACAGGTCTGTCTTCGCACAGCAGTAGCAACAAGCTGCACACACTCCACCTTCCTCCACCTTCTGCTCTCTCTAGCCCCTCGTTATATGGGCCGTGTGCACCTGGGCACACAACCTGCTGGCTCTCCATAAGGCCTGGACACAGGGTTAGAGATCCCATCCCACCCAAGTCTCTGCGGGATCTCCAAACTACAGAGCCCCATTGGAACACAGCAAAACCTGGAGAAAGCTGCCAACACAGCTTTCTCCCTTTTAAAGCTATGCTCTGTAGCACTGCAGTCTGCCGACATGCAGACTCTGTGTCCATTTTCCATCCCTTTTCACGGTAACAGGGACTCTCACTATTACACCGTAAAATCTCTGGGGCGGAGGTAAATAGCAGTGCTGAGATTTGTATGTTATGTAGTTGGTATCCGTATAGATTGGTGGGGTAAGTATTACAGGAGGAGGACTTTATCGATAAGGGAGGTATGTAGAAAGAAAATATGTTTCTTATTTGAAGAAGGTGGAATTGATTATTGTCAACCTGTAGTAGGGTTCAGGGCGGGTGTGTCACAGCCACGGAGAGTGAAGATAATGCTCAATTATGTGGCTCTCAAATGGAGTTTTATATGGGGGGAGGGAGGGGTGGGATATGAAAGAGGAGGGGGGGTAAGGTTAGGGGAGGAGGGGTAAAGGTGGGTTGGTCGTCTCTGGCTTCCCTTAATTATTTTCGTTTAGTTGTAAATGAACAGGTTGCAGTTTTAGTTATTTGAGTGCAGTTTTCGGGGATGGACAATTTCCCTAGCCAGGTGATTTCATAATAGTAGAGTATTCGTCTGTCGTCTGAAAATGTGTCCAGCATGCCCACTTATGGCTAAATTTTGTTGGAGTATCTCGTGAGATGTGAATGAGTTTTTCCATTTCGGCAACTTTCTGTAGTCTTATGAACCATTCTTTGAGGGTCGGAACCCGTGTTGAGTGCCAATGTATGGGGATGCATTGTTTTGCTGCATTAATCATATGCATGGTAAGGGATTTATAATAGTAGGAGTGTGGTAAGGGCGAGTGATGGAGAAGGAATTGGGCTGGGGTAAGCTCTAGGCTATAAGAGGTAACCTGGGCGGTTATGCGGCAAACATCTAAACAGAAGTGTTGCAGAGGGGGACATGACCACCAGATGTGGAGTAAGGAGCCCCTGTCCTGGTGGCATCTCCAACAAGTCCTGGGAATGTCAGGTTTGAACTTGTGTAGCAAAGTAGGAGTACGGTACCATCTGTAATGGATTTTAAATCCGTTCTCTTGGGTGGTAACGTTCATTTAGCCTTTATGAATGATTTTGAATATGTTTTCCCAATTCTCTTCCGTGAGTGTTATGGAAAGTTCAGAGTCCCATTTTTTTAGAGGCTAAGGTTTCATTGGCTTTAAGATCAGCAAAGAGGAGGTTGTGTATATAGGATATGAGGTGAGTTTGGGGTGAGGTCTTAGTGCAGAGATCTTCAAAGGGGGAAAGTGGTCTTGAGCATTTAAGGTCTTTGTTCAGGGATCTAAGATAATGGGCAATTAGTAGGTATGTCCATGGGGGTATCTGTGTTTTTCCTTGTTGTGTGGAAATCTGGGCTGCATTGAGTAGCTCGCCTTGATGGAAGAATTGGTGGGCCCTGATTTGGTCTAAAGACCAGTGTTCATCTAGGAATTGGTGGTGCAGTCCTGGGGGAAAGTCTGGATTTAGTTTTATTGGAGTTAGTGGTCCGGGAGTGGATAAACCCGTACGTTTGGATAAACCCGTACGTTTGCACGTCTGGTGAAAGCGTTGTAGTGTGGGGCCTATCAAAGGATGGAGGTGGATGTGTAATGGGATGTGTCGGGGGGTAATCCATGGGAGTGAGCGCAAAGGCAGATTTGAAAAGGATGCTTCCAGAGCAATCCAGTCTTTGTAAGGAGCATGTACAGTCTACTTTCCTGGTAAGGAGGGTGGCAGTGTGGTAGTTTCGCAGGTTTGGAAGTCCAATACCCCCTAGGTGTTTCGGGCGAATGAGTTGATTGTAACTAATTCTGTGTGGCCGGTCACTCCAGAGGAAGTGGGAGCATATTTGTCTGTAGGTCTTGAAGAAGGAGGGTGGGACGTGGGTGGGGATCGTTTGTAACATGTATAGAAGTCTCGGCAAAGCATTCATTTTTAGGATGGCTGCCCTGCCAAACCATGAGAATAGGGGTTTGTTCCAGAGTTTTAGGTCGGAGGACAGTGTATTTAAAAGGGGGAGATGGTTTTTAGTATAAAGGTCAGCTAGTTTGGATGTAAGCTGTATGCCCAGATATGTAATTGAGTCTTTTTTCCAATGGAAGGGGAAGTTCTCTTTACATTGGTCTACTAGATTCTGTGGGAGTGAAATGTTAAGGGCATGTGATTTAGTGAGGTTGATTTTGAGGTTGGAGAGGGATTGAAATTTCTTGAATTCCGATAAGATAGTTGGTAGGGTGGTCAGAGGGTTTGTAAGAAATAGTAGTATGTCATCCGCAAAAGCGGCATATTTGTATTCCTTTGTTTGCGTTTGGAATCCCTGTATGTCTGGATGAAGTTTTATTTTACGGAGAAAAGGCTCAAGGGTCAAAACAAAAAGGATGGGGGACAGAGGACAGCCCTGTCTCATTCCATTGCTGATGGGGAAGGCATTTGACAGAGTATTGTTAACCTGGATCCTGGCTGAGGGGTTTGCATATAGTGAAAGAATCAAACCAATCATGTGGGGGCCTATACCAAAGGCACCGAGGACTTCCGTCATATAGTCCCATGAGACTCTGTCAAATGCCTTCTCCGCATCTAGGGATAAGAAGAAACCCTTCTGGTTCATTTGGGTGATCAGGTGGTGGGGATTGATGGCTTTGATGGTGTTATCCCTGTTTTCGCGTCCAGGGATAAAGCCTACTTGGTCTTGTGAAATAATGGAGGGGAAGAGAGGAAGTAGTCTGTTTGCTAGGATTTTGGAGAATAGTTTAATGTCCGAATTTAACAATGATATTGGCCTATAGTTCCCTGCTTGAGTGGGGTCTTTTCCATCTTTGGGGGTGACCACTGTGTGGGCTTCGAGCATCCCCCGAGTGAGTGGATTAGTGGGAGAAAGAGAGTTGAAGGCTTTTAGAAAGGGGGTTTGAAGGATTTTTGAAAATGTCTTATAGT
The DNA here is from genome assembly GCA_037952835.1 of Lithobates septentrionalis. Classification (NCBI taxonomy): domain Eukaryota; kingdom Metazoa; phylum Chordata; class Amphibia; order Anura; family Ranidae; genus Lithobates; species Lithobates septentrionalis. The sequence continues at coordinate 50,202 of JBBDGP010002494.1, read as the reverse complement.
ATACTGCGGAAAGCCCGTCTGGACCCGGGCTTTTCCCAGGTTTTAGTTTGATCGCATGTTCCCATTCTGAGATGGTGATTGGGGCTTCTAGGGTGCACGCCTCATCTTTGGAAAATTTATCTGGTGCAAATTGGCCAAGGAACGAAGTAAGTTCTTTGGATCTCATGGTAAGGGATGTCGTTGGGGTGGGAGTTTTGTTAAGGTTGTAAAGGGAGGAATAATATTTTTCAAATTCCGAGGCTATGTCATTATTGTTGGAGAGGATTGTACCTGTGGGAGAGTGTAACTGATGGATCGTGTTTTTGGATCTTTTCTTGCGCAGCGCTTGTGTGAGGAGATGACTGTTCTTGTTCCTGTACAGTACTCATAAAAGAGCTTATGAGAAAGAGTGTAATTATATTTCAGTTCTTCCTGAATGAGTGTACGGGTTTCGGTCAGTTCGGAGAGCGTTTGCTGGGCTAATGTGTGCTTATGAATCATTTCTAATTTTTTTAGTTTGGCAAATTAAGCTGCTAGTTTTGCTTTTTTTCTAGTCTTTTTTAGTGTTGCAGCTATAGAGATTTGATGTGTCTGGTGTGTCATTCTCTGTGAAGTAATTGGTCAGGCATTCACCAATCACTTTTTCATTTGTCTCGTCTGTCAATATGGATGGATCTAGTTTCCATATGTATGTGTTATTGATTTTGTCTGTGAATGTAAGGGTTATTGAAATAGGATGGTGGTCTGAAAGCGTCATCGGGTCCATTGTTGCTGACTTCAAGCTGGGTAGATCTTGTTGTGTTCGGAAAAGGTAATCAATGCGTGAATATTTATTATGGGGGGGCTGAGAACACCACTTGTTTATTTTTAATAAAGTCTTTTCCTATATACTGCACTTAGCTAGCACTCCTCTGCTGTTTCCTTTTTACAATACAGCAAACTACTTCATACTAGCCTGGCCATTTCCTGGACTGCCAAAATCTAAAGTTACATGTTACAAAGGACATACTTCCTGAAAATAAATTATGCACTTTGGAAATGTCATTTTTAGAAGGAATCTTCAACTATATCTCAAATTTGTTAAAGACACATCTTTATTTTTTTTCTTTTTTTTTTTTTTACAAGAATGGATGTTCAACAGAGACTGGCATCTCATCTGGAAACTGCGTGCTATCCTGGGTCCTGTGTAAGTGGCCAATAGCATAAGAGGATATGGGGTCCCCAGAGTCTCCAGAAGGGCCACTTCAACTATCTTCAGATTGCCATAATCTCCTAGGATATTAGAAAAAAAAATGTTACATGTACATAGCTCCCAACTCTCCCTGATTTTGAGGGACTGTACCGGATTTGGAACAAAGGAAAACTTTCCTCCTTATTTGTTCATTTTGGTCTATATAGATGTATATAAAATGCACTATTTATCTTTCAAAAAGTGTTTCCCAGTGCTAAACCTTTCATCCAATTTCTAAATTGCTGCATTTGTACATTTCAAAAAACAGTATAAGGAAATAGGTGAAAATAAGCACTTGTGGGTTTAACTAATCATTTTTTTTTGGTATAATTTGCCTTTAAGAGGGTGTGGCAGGAGGCGTGTCCTATGCCTACATACTTTTTGTAATAGGTGTCCCTCGTTCCCATCTCAAAAAGTTTGGAGGTGTGTATATGTAGTCCTATTCTTACACACCTCTAAGCACTTGGGTAAACCTGAAACCGAGCCTCTGCTTAAGTTAGAGATTCAGAGTTTTCTGTAGAAGGCACTGGCAGTGCCTTCATTCTGTTGGGCCTTCTGTAGTGCAAGTGAGAGCCCCACTTATATTCTAGATGAACCCACTTACTCATATCATTGGACAAAAACAACCCAATCCTTGGGTGGCTTGGTCTAGTTCACACGAACGATTTCAAGCACAATTCCTGAAGCACTTCAATGCTTGACATCATGAAAGCCATTAGGTGCAATGGTGCCCTTTCACACCTGAGTGTCGTGTAACTTGAAGCTTGTCGCTCAAAGCTTGAAAAAGTACACTAGGGGTTAGAGTTGCATGTTTTTTGGTCCCACAGTTTGAATTTGGCCCACCGGGCCATTCCATGTGGCCCTCACACCTCCCCTGCAGCTGTGGCACCACGCTCGTCTCCACCCCCACCTTGTCCCAGCAGTCGACAGCAGAGAGGAGGACAGAACTCCTTCGCCAGATCTTGTGCTTCTCTGTTCATCCAAGGAGAGGCTTACCTCTGCCCCCCCTTCCCGTCTCAGCAGCCGGCAACAGAGAGGAGGACAGAACTGCTCGACAAGATCCTGCGCCTTGCTGTGCATCTGTGGCACCTCCTTTGTCTGCATCCCTAACTTGTCCCAGCAGCTGGCAGCAGAGAGGAGGACAGAACTGCTCTGCCAGATCCTGCGCATCTCTGTGCAGCCGCAGCACCCCCTAGTCTCTGTCCCTGCTGGTCTCAGCATTCTGAAGACTCTGAAAGCTGACTCCAGCCCTCCTCTGGTCCTCCTCCAGAACCTGCACTTTCTGCTTCCCAGTGTTACCTCCCAGCTTCTTCCTGGCAGCAGCACAAGGTAAGGAGCTCAGTGATGTAAGGGGGGGGGGGGCTCTTGACATCTGATGTAAAGGGGGGGGGGGCTCTTGACATCTGATGTAAAGGGGGGGGCTCTTGACATCTGATGTAAAGGGGGGGGCTCTTGACATCTGATGTAAAGGGGGGGCTCTTGACATCTGATGTAAAGGGGGGGGGGCTCTTGACATCTGATGTAAAGGGGGGGCCTCTTGACATGACATCTGATGTAAAGGAGGGGGGGGGGGGCTCTGGACATCTAGTCTTATAGATACAACTGATGGCAACCATAATAAAATTGAGTTTGCTTTACACTTTACTAGAAATACCTAGAAAAACTGTGTGTAACATGCATTTTTTTCCCGATTTCTTGCTTCTCCTTCTACTATTAAATAGCTTTTCATTGGCTAGACCAGAAATGCTCAAGCCCAGCATATGTGTGTACAAACATAAAAAGATGCTCAAAAAACTCTTGAAAAAGTTCAAGTGTGAACATGCTTTAGAGCAGGGGTCTCCAAACTGTTGCCCAGGGACCAGATGCGGCCCATTGGTTGCCCATTGGTTGCTCTTATCCAGCACTATTCATGCCACTGATATGATACACTATTCTGCCCTCTGACACCAAAAACGGGGCATAATTCTTGCCACTGACACCAATATTGGGGCACTATTCCTCCCCCTACTACCAAAGATGGGGCACAGTTTACTCCCACTGAAGAAAAAATGTTCTATTCCCGCTGGCCACAACTTGGCCCCTCTAAAGTCTGAACAACAGTAAACTGGCCCTTTGTTTAGAAAGTTTGGAGACCCCTGCTTTAGAGTTTTGCTGCAGAACTTGGGGAATGAATTAGAATATCCAACAACAGGTGGCATGGTTTCTCTTGCTAACAGTCCCTGGATAGAACTCAGACTTCCCATGCATACAGCTGAAGAAGCTTCCAATACACCAGAGGTGCCCATGTTTTTTCTATACAAGGTAGGTGACTGCAGCAATTAAACCAGGTACAAGCGTGGCTCTATCGTCCCCACTTCTTTTGTCCCACTGCAAGCACAACATGGGTTAGGTCATCAAATAAATTCAGCAACTCTGATCAGCAACAGAGGACTGGGCCTTCAAGGTCTACAGGCTGGAGACCAAGACCCTTCCAGAAGATTACTCAGCATTAAGGTCTTTCCCAACCCACTGATGGTAAAATCTTCACGGCTTGCCCAGCTTGCAAATATGGAATTCTAACCTCTGCTGCACCTCTGCTATCATTTTGGCAATCCCAACAGGGTCTGGCAGGTGATACAACATAAAATGTAAATCTAAATGGGAAAACCCTTGCAAAACATCAAAACAAGTGCTGGCTTTAGGGAACAGGCCCTACACATGCTACATAATAGAAGACTTTCTCATACAAGCTTGACTGCTTATGCCGCGTACACACGAGCGGACTTTACGGCAGACTTTGTCCGGCGGACTTTTCTACGGACTTTACGACAGACTTTCCGAATGAACGGACTTGCCTACACACGATCAACCAAAGTCCGACGGATTCGTTCGTGATGACGTACGACCGGACTAAAACAAGGAAGTTCATAGCCAGTAGCCAATAGCTGCCCTAGCGTCGGTTTTTGTCCGTCGGACTAGCATACAGACGGACGGACTTTTCGACCGGACTCGAGTCCGTAGGACAGATTTGAAACATGTTTCATTTCTAGGTCCGTCAAACTTTTGAGAAAAAAAAAGTCCGCTGGAGCCCACACACGATCGAATTGTCCGACGGACTCCGGTACGCCGGACCAAGTATGCTGTAAAGTCCGGTCGTTTGTACGCGGCATAAGAATAGATCAGGGAACAATCCCATGTCGATGGGGCAATGTTTGACAGTCCCCAATGAGTCTTTTTGTGAAATCCTTGCCCCATTGCTATTAGTCTTCCCCAACTCAAGGGCTACCTGTGCCTAGCAACCTAGCCATCCTCCCCATCCTGTACAGGATGGCCTTGTAAAGCTAGGGTATGGGTTTGGAACCCCACTATGTGAAACTGCACAACGCCAAGACACCACTTGCTTTTCTTATACTTTGCATCAGGAGCTAGGCTTTTTGGCTGAGACAAAGGCAGTTTTTCCTACCAGGTCACAAAGCCTAGCCCTTGTCTAGCACTTTGTCACTTCTTTTTCTTCATAACATTCGTCTTTTTATGTGTCTTTTTTTTCCACTTCTCAAAGATGGTACCATATGGTTCTTTGAGCCTACTCTGAAGTCTAGGTGGAGGATATGTGGCCCTTAGGTTCCTTCCCCCTGCCATGGGGGTCTCTCTTCAGGAGAGTCTCTAACTTAGTACTTGTGGTTGGCTTCAGCTGACCATGAGGAATGGTCTCTCTGCAGAGCGGGGAGACGCCAACTTTTGTGTGTTTCAACACACTCCACGGAGAGATACACCCATAGGATACGGGACGCTTGTAATCATATACAGATTTGGAGCCTTCTTTAAGGCTCTGGCTAGCCTCCCAGCCTTAACAAATCTACATACTTTGTTCTGGCAATTTGCCACACTTGACCTTTTTGTTGATCATCAGGCAAATGTAAATATAGGGAACATCTGGCTCCCATATTCTTACCGCTTTTTGGTTGGCGCCATCCTACACCCCCGCTGGCACTGCTGCTTCATCTCATTTCTTTGGAATTGTTTGCATGTAAAAACAAAAGTTATGACCATACATACTCCTACTTTATACCCCTGACGAAGGTGCTTATACCAGAAACGCGTCGGCTACCGGGGATTACTATATACCGGAGAGTATTAATCTTGCTGTCATAACTTGTTGTTTTTTGTTTTGTTTTCTATTTTTGTAATATTTTTATGTCTTTTTTAATATCGGCCACCTTACGAGCGTATGTTTTTTATGTATATCTAATAAATACAATTTTTGCTCAAAACACATGTGTTGGTTGCCTACAAAGTCCCAATGAAGGGGGATGTCTTTTTCCTAATCTACATGCAGGGCGCCGGATGCATGGATTCTAATGTTTTTTGTTTTTTTTTGAAGCACGTCATTAGAGCCAGAGGCTCTAATAGGCTTCAAAAAAGGGTGGGCTCGGGCGTGCAGAGCACTGCTCCCTGAGCCTATCCAGTTGTGTGACAATAGCAAATTTATATTCGCTATTGTCTTCCTGATTCTCCTTCCGGCCAATCAGGAAGCAGGTCCTGAGACCCCTTACCCAATTGACCGAGAGGAGAAGCGATCCTATTGGCCTCCTAGGAGGAGACCCATGGTGGAAGCCGCCGTGATGCAGAGGAAGAGGAGATGCAGGGGAAGCCACCGCCCGGAGGAACTGCTGCCCGCGACCTAGATGGGGTAAGTGCACTGGTGACCCGACCGACTGGGGTAGGGGTGTCGCGGTTGACTGGGGGGGCTGGCTGTGGGTGCATTGTTTGCCCCCCCAAAAAAGTTATGCCACCAGCCACCACTGATGCTGGGTGTAATCCAAGACCTCTCCTACAGCCCCCACATCCAATCACTGGCTACATCTTGCCACAATGTTTCCAGAATTCGCCCCTTTTTGACTTACGACACCACAAAACAACAAATTCACTCCTTGGTTATTTCCCGCCTTGACTACTGCAACTCCCCCCTCACTGGCCCACCTTTACACAGGATATCCCCCGCTATCCCCCGCTACCGCTAGACTAATATATCTTACTAACCAATCTGTTCCTGCTGTTTCTTTCTGCCAATCCCTTCACTGGCTTCCCCTACCTGAGTGTATAAAATGCACAACATACAAGGCCATCCACAACATCGCCCCCAGCTACATCACCAACCTCATCTGCAGATATCGCCCAAATCGTCCCCTCCGCTCCTCCCAGGACCTCCTGCTCTCTAGCTCCCTTGTCTCCTCCTACAAGTTAATCTCCAGGACTTCTCCAGAGCCTCTCCCATCCTCTGGAACTCTCTGCCCCAGAACGTCCGGTCAGCTCCTACCACGTCGGCCTTTTACGCGATCCTTTAAAACTCGCTTATTCAGGGAAGCCTACCCCACACCACCCAAGACCTGTACCCGAGTCACCTCCATCAGTTCATCCACCAGAGCTATTACCTTTTGTACCACCTCCCTTTAGAATGTAAGCTCCATGAGCAGGTCCCTCCTATTCCTTCTGTATTGAACTGTATTGTAATTGTACTGCCCCCCCCTCTACATTGTAAAGCGCTGCGTAAACTGTTGGCGCTATATAAATTGTATATAATAATAACCCCATGCACTTTTTTGTGTGTTCACAAGCACTTTTTGGATTCACTTGGTGCTTAGTTTTTGGGCACCACACTGCAGGCTTAAAAAAAAAAAAAAAGACTGGCCCAGTAGTCACAATGAAGCAAATCAATTGTGTGTGCATGTCGTACCATTGTCTAATGCCTCTGATCTTCTTTAGAGATTTGGGTCTGATAAGACACATTTTCTTTTGGATATTGAAAATTGTATTGGTATTATATTATGTGGTCAGTAATGATGTGTGAAGCTTACCAGAGTAGGATGACAGCAAAAAAGAGCAACAATGGTACCAAGGCAGGGAAGTAATGCTTTCTCAGTCCTGGAATGAGAAAGGGTTTTTGTACATTTGTCACCAACAAAGTAATATTATATTAAACAATAAATATAACAATAATATACCAACCAAATAATATTTTTTTAAATCATACAATTCTCCCAGTACAGTCTTATTTTACTTTGCAATGTATCATTTGTTATAAAAGTATAAAAGTGTATTTGTTTTTCTTGAAATGACCCCTTCACTTTCCCAAGAATTAGGCATGGCAGTACCTTCATAATCTGCCCATCAGATCTCCTTCTTCACCCAAAAATTGTACCCCAACAAGATTAACCACTTGCCTTCCTGACCAATTCTATCACTTCTCTCCTTAATGTAAAGCTCAGCATGGTTTTTGCTAGAAAATTACTTAGAACCCCCAAACATTGTATTTGTTTTTGGCAGAGGCCCTAAAGATTAAAATTATGGTTGTTGCAATTTTTTTTTTATGTCACACGGTATTTGTGCAGTGGTTTTTCAAATGCAATTTTTTTTTTAAAACAATACAATTTATTGTTTAGTAATATATAAAAGATGATGTTAAGCGGAGAAAATAGATACCTAACATGTAACACTTTAAAATTGCGAACTCTCGTGGAATGGCAACAAACTACAGTACTTAAAAATATCCATAGGTGACGTTTTAAACGCCTTTACAGGTTGCCAGTTAAGAGTTGGACAGGAGATCTGGTGCAAGAATTATTGCTCTCGCTCTGTGTTTAACGCTTACTTATTGGCACGGGACCACGGTGTGGGTTCGCTTTGCTCATGGGGTGCTTTAAAAAATGTATATATGTATATATATGTATATATATATATATATATATATATATATATATATATATATATATATATTTATTTATGTATTTATTTATTTTTTTACACTGTCTCTTTATTTTTAATTTTTTTTTTATAATTGCTGTGACAAGGAATGTAAATATCCCGGTGATACCTCATATGTGTGGTGTGTTTAACGTTTACGTACTGGCACGGGACCGACGCGTGGGTTCGCTTTGCTCACGGGACGATTTAAAAAATGTGTGTGTATATATATATATATATATATATATATATATATATATATATATATTTATGTATTTATTTATTTATTTTTTATAATTGCTGTGACAAGGAATGTAAATATCCCGGTGATACCTCATATGTGTGGTGTGTTTAACGTTTACGTATGGCCATGGGACCGACGCGTGGGTTCGCTTTGCTCACTGGGTGCTTTAAAAAATGTATATATGTATATATGTATATATATATATATATTTATGTTTTTTGTTTTTTTTTTACACTGTCTCTTTATTTTTATGAGTTTAATCTTTTTAAAGTTTATTGCTATGACAAGGAATGTAAATATCCCTTGTGATAACAATAAGCAGTGACAGGTCCTCTTTATGGAGACGTCTGGAGTTTATTAGACTATTACAAATAATGCTTAATGAAGTTTAAAAAAAAAATGTAAAAGTGTTTCAGCTCATTTTATGCAGCATGTCAACACATGTGCGTTTACTTGAGCTTAAAAAGGTTGTAAAGCCTAAACATTTTTAACCTTAAAGCAGAGTTCCAGCAAAAAATTTTTTTTTAAATTGATCCTAGCATTATTACAAATGAAATACGAAAACGATTTTACAATGATCATGATCGATTTTTCAAAAATATAATTTTTTTTTTTTGAAAAGCCAGTGGCGTGCAAAACACACCCCAAAAACTTCCACCCGGTGCCAAAAAAAGTGCACACACATAAAGAGTGAAACACAAAAACGTGCAATCGGGTGTTCGGTGTCCTCCACTAGGGAAGGATCCCCCCGGGGTGTTAGGCTCCAGACAGGGACTGAGGTACTTTACAATGGGACCAACCAGGCGGACCCCTGTTCTCTGGAAGGAAGTCTCCCGAGTACCTGAGTACCTGTCTCAGTCCATATAAGTACCGAGTACCTGAGTACCTGTCACCACCCTTCAGAGTACCTGAATACCAGTCACCAGCCCATCAGAGTCCCAGAGTACCTATCTGTAGCCCATCAGAGTACCCGAGTACTTGATCTCGAGCGCGCTGCTTGTGCACATCGGTGGCAGCGTGTTCCCGGGAACACTGCTCGTCACCGACGCTAGCAAACAGCTGTTTACCACGTGATTGGCTGTGATACTTTCACAGCCGATCACTAAATGTCAACAAAACGTGCTAACGAGATGTAACGAGATCTCCTTACCGCTTACAGTGTACACCAATCACACTGATTGCCCCCCCAATAAAGAGGACCTGTCATCACCCATCGTACCTGTCACAGATCATCTGAGTACCTGTCAGTCCATATGAGTACCTTTCACAGACCACCAGAGTACCCGAGTACCTGTCACAATCCATCTGAGTACCCGAGTACCTGTCAAAGTCCATCTGAGTACCCGAGTACCTGTCACAGTCCATCTGAGTACCCGAGTACCTGTCACAATCCATCTGAGTACCCGAGTACCTGTCAAAGTCCATCTGAGTACCTGTCACAGTCCATCTGAGTACCCGAGTACCTGTCACAGTTCATCTGAGTACCCGAGTACCTGTCACAGTCCATCTGAGTACCCGAGTACCTGTCACAGTTCATCTGAGTACCCGAGTACCTGTCACAGTCCATCTGAGTACCCGAGTACCTGTCACAGTTCATCTGAGTACCCGAGTGCCTGTCACAGTCCATATGAGTACCGAGTACCTGAGTACCTGTCACAACCCTTCAGCGTACCCGAATACCAGTCACCAGCCCATCAGAGTCCCAGAGCACCTTTATGTAGCCCATCAGAGTACCCGAGTACCTGTCACCAGCCCATCAGAGTACCCGAGTACCTGTCACCAGCCCATCAGAGTAACTGAGTACCTGTCACCAGCCCATCAGAGTACCCGAGTACCTATCTACAGCCCATCAGAGTACCCGAGTACCTATCTACAGCCCATCAGAGTAACTGAGTACCTGTCACCAGCCCATCAGAGTAACTGAGTACCTGTCACCAGCCCATCAGAGTACCAGAGTACCTATCTACAGCCCATCAGAGTAACTGAGTACCTATCTACAGCCCATCAGAGTAACTGAGTACCTATCTACAGCCCATCAGAGTACCAGAGTACCTATCTACAGCCCATCAGAGTACCAGAGTACCTATCTACAGCCCATCAGAGTAACTGAGTACCTATCTACAGCCCATCAGAGTAACTGAGTACCTATCTACAGCCCATCAGAGTACCCGAGTACCTATTTGCAGCCCATGCCTCATAGATTATACGTTGGGGTGTTTGCTTTCCAAAATAGGGTCACTTTGTGGGCAATTCCATTCTCCTGGTGCTCCAGGGCCTTCAAAAGTGTAATAGGTGGTTGAGAAATGAGATGTGTCATTTACGCTTGTAGAATGCCTGAAGGTGCTACTTCAATGTTGGGCGTGGCCAGGCTGTGTAAAAGTCTCACACGTGGTATCGCCATACTCGGGAAGAGTAGCAGAATGTATTTTGGGGTGTAATTTGTGGTATGCATATGCTGTGTGTGAGAAATAACCTGATAATATGACAATTTTGTAAAAATAAATAAATAAATAAAATCTTCATTTCTCAAAGAATTGTGAGAAAAAATGACAACTTAAAAAAAATCACCATGCTACTTACTTAATACCTTGGAATGTCTACTTTCTAAAAAGGGGTCATTTGGGGGGTATTTGTACTTTCCTGACTTGTTAGTGTCTCAAGAAATGATACACCTGATGTACTGAAGGCCTGATCAGATGTGATCAGTTTTCAGTGATTGGCACCATAGTTTGTAGACTCTATACTTTCACAAAGACCAAATAATATACACTAATTTGGGTTATTTTTACCAAAGATATATAGCAGCATAGGCGTGCGCACGGGGTGTGCCGGGTGTGCCTGGGCACACCCTAATCACCCCGTGCTGTGTCCAGAGATTTGCCCCAAAATGCTGCATCTAAGAGAGTGTGTGGCCCGCGCTGCCTGTGAAACAGTTGCACAGGCAGCAGATCGTGAGAATTGCCAGAGCTGATCAGTGTATGAAACTGTCAGATAATGACACTGCATGCAGGAAGTGAGACCAGCTGTCTTAATGTCAGGGTGATGTCGGGGGTGGGCGGGACAGAACGGCCATCAAACACCAGCCAATGGGATGGGGTCTGGGCGGGCCGCTACATGTATGTGGCCCCGCCCCCTCTCTGAAGCAGCTAAAACATTGGCTTGTGTTTATAGCGCTTGGTCCCGCCCACTCCCGACATCGTGGCTGAGTTGTAAGTCATCACAACTCAGCCGCGATGTCGGGGGTGGGCGGGATCAAGCGGCAACACCAGCCAATGATTGGGCTGCTTCAGAGAGGGGGCGGAGCCAGAGAAATGTAGCGGCCCGCCCAGACCCATCCTATTGGATGGTGTTTGGTAACTGTTCAGTCCCGCCCACCACCAGCATCACCGCTGACTTTTAACAGCTGTGTCTCTCCCTACATGCAGTGTCATTATCTGACAGTTTCATACACTGAACAGCTCTGGCAATTCTCACCATCTGCTGAATGTGAAACTCCTCCTCTCCCCTATCTGTGCCACCCAATGCTGCCAATCAGTGCCAATCAATTCTGCCAATCAGTGCCAACCAATGCTGCCTATCAGTGCCAACCAATGCTGCCAATCAGTGCCAACCAATGCTGCCAATCAGTGCCAACCAATGCTGCCAATCAGTGCCAACCAATGCTGCCAATCAGTGCAAACCAGTGCCGCCTATCAGTGCCAACCACTGTTGCCTATCAGTGCCACTGCTGCTTATCAGTGCCAACCAATGCTGCCAATCAGTGCCAACCAATGCTGCCTATCAGTGCCAAACAGTACTGCCTATCAGTGCAAACCAGTGCCGCCTATCAGTGCCAACCACTGTTGCCTATCAGTGCCACTGCTGCTTATCAGTGCCAACCAATGCTGCCTATCTGTGCCAGTGCTGCTTATCAGTGCCAACCAATTCTGCCTATCAGTGCCAACCAGTGCTGCCTATCAGTGCAAACCAGTGCTGCCTATCAGTGCCAACCAATGCTGTAAATCAGTGCCAACCAATGCTGTCAATCAGTGCCAACCAATGCTGCCTATCAGTGCTGCCAATCAGTGCCCATCAGTGCTGCATATCAGTGCCCATCAGTGCTGCCTATCAGTGCCAATCAGTGCTGACAATTAGTGCCCATCAGTGCTGCCAGTCAGTGCCCATCAGTGCTGCCAATCAGTGCCAACCAATGCTGCCTATCAGTGCCAACGAATGCTGCCAATCAGTGCCAACAAATGCTGCCAATCAGTGCCAACAAATGCTGCCAATCAGTGCAAACCAATGCTGTCTATCAGTGCCAACCAGTACTGCCTATCCGTGCCAGTGCTGCTTATCAGTGCCAACCAATTCTGCCTATCAGTGCCAACCAATTCAAACTAGTGCTGCCTATCAGTGCAAACCAGTGCTGCTTATCAATGCCAACCAATGCTGCCTATCAGTGCCAGTGCTGCCTATCAGTGCCAACCAGTACTGCCTATCTGTGCCAGTGCTGCTTATCAGTGCCAACCAGTGCTGCCTATCAGTGCAAACCAGTGCTGCTTATCAGTGCCAACCAATGCTGCATATCAGTGCCAACCAATGCTGTAAACCAGTGCCAACCAATGCTGCCTATCAGTGCTGCCAATCAGTAACCATCAGTGCTGCATATCAGTGCCCATCAGTGCTGCCTATCAGTGCTGACAATTAGTGCCCATCAGTGCTGCCAGTCAGTGCCCATCAGTGCTGCCAATCAGTGCCAACCAATGCTGCCTATCAGTGCCAACAAATGCTGCCAATCAGTGCCAACAAATGCTGCCTATCAATGCCAACCAGTACTGCCTATCCGTGCCAGTGCTGCTTATCAGTGCCAACCAATTCTGCCTATCAGTGCCAACCAATTCAAATCAGTGCTGCCTATCAGTGCAAACCAGTGCTGCTTATCAATCCCAACCAATGCTGCCTATCAGTGCCAGTGCTGCCTATCAGTGCCAACCAGTACTGCCTATCTGTGCCAGTGCTGCTTATCAGTGCCAACCAATTCTGCCTATCAGTGCAAACCAGTGCTGCCTATCAGTGCCAACCAATGCTGCCTATCAGTGCCAACCAATGCTGTAAATCAGTGCCAACCAATGCTGCCTATCAGTGCTGCATATCAGTGCCCATCTGTGCTGCCTATCAGTGCCCATAAGTGCTGCCCATCAGTGCTGCCAATCAGTGCACATCAGTGCTGCATATCAGTGCCCATCAGTGCTGCATATCAGTGCCCATCAGTGCTGCCTATCAGTACCAATCAGTGCTGACAATTAGTGCCCATCAGTGCTGCCTATCAGTGCCACCTACCAGTGCCCATCAGTGCTGCCAGTCAGTGCCCATCAGTGCTGCCTATCAGTGCAGCCTATCAGTGCCCATCAGTGCTTCCAATCAGTGCTGCCTATCAGTGCCAATGAGTGTAGATCAGTGCTGCCAATCAGTGCTGCGAATCAGAGCCTATCAGTGCCCATAAGTGCTACCAATAAGAGCCCATCAGTAATGCATATAAGTGCCCATCAGTGCCACCTATCAGTGCCAATCAGTGCCCATTAGTGCCAATCAGTGCTGCCTATCAGTGCCACCTATCAGTGCACATCAGTACTACCAATTAGTGCCCATCAACGCTGCCAATCAGTGCAACCTATTAGTGCCCATCAGTGCTGCCTTAGCAGTGATGGTGGAAACCCCTCTACAGATAATTGCAATACAAATTACCTTCGAGTGCAACAACTTTAGTTGGGAGGTTCACACCATTATAGCACTTTGGATTTTTTATTTTTTAGAGTGTTACACTTAATTGTATATGTTTTAGTTACAGTTATAATATGAATTATTGCACTTGAAGTTAATTTCCCACCACCCCTGCTAAGTCCATGTCTTTATGGACCTTGCTTTGTCCACTGGTGGGCAGTCATGTTGGAGCAGGAAGGGGACATCCCCAAACTGTTCCCTCAAAGTTGAGAGCATGAAATTGTCCAAAATGTCTTGGTATACTGACGCCTTAAGAGCTCCCTTTACTGGAACTAAGGGGCCGAGCCCAACCCCTGAAAAACAACTCCACACCATAATCCCCCCTCCACCAAATGATTTGGACCAGTGCACAAAGCAAGGTCCATAAAGACATGGATGAGCGAGTTTGGGGTGGGGGAACTTGACTGACCTGCACAGAGTCCTGACCTCAACCCGATAGAACACCTTTGGGATGAATTCGAGTGTTCGAGTGGAGACTGCGAGCCAGGCCTTCTCATCCAACATCAGTGCCTGACCTCACAAATGCCCTTCTGGAAGAATGATCAAACATTCCCATAGACACCCTCCTAAACCTTGTGGACAGCCTTCCTAGAAGAGTTGAAGCTTTTATAGCTGCAAAGGGCGGAGCCAACTCAATATTGAACCCTATGGTCTAAGACGGCATTAAAGTTCATGTGCGTGTAAAGGCAGGCATCCCAATACTTTTGACAATATATATATATGTATGTGTGCTTGAGCTTTCGGGTGCACACCCTAATGCAATAGGCTGCGCACGCCTATGTATAGCAGTATAAATTTTGGCCAAAATTTATGGAGAAAAATTACTAATTAGCAACATTTTATGACAGAAACAAAGAAAAAGGGATTTTTTTTCACAAAATTTACGATCTTTTTTTATTTTTAGCACAAAAAATAAAAAAGCCACCAGTGATTAAATACCACCAAAAGAAAGCTCTATTTATGTGAAAAAAAAGGACACAGGATTCATATGGGTACAGTGTTGCATGACTGAGTAATTGTCCTTCAAAATGTGACAGCGCTGAAAGCTGGAAATTGGTCTGTGCAGGAAGGGGGTGTAAGTGCCCGGTATTGAGGTGGTTAAAAAAAAAAAAAACAGTACCTTTACGATCACTTCAGTGTACACATTGCAGTGTGAATGGATCCTAAAATAAAAAAATTACAGAAAAAAATGATACAATTTCAGATTTGAATACCTAATGGAGCGTTGTCAGTTGTATTTGCAGATGTGTTCTCCAGGGATTCCTTCATGAAGCCTGAAATATTCAGAAAACTGCTTGATTTGTTAAAAAAAAATAAAAATCTTCTCCTGGTAAACTGCATACAACGTAACGATTTGTAGCAAATGTTGTTTTAACTTCATAGTACTTTTCTGTGTTCTGAAGAAATTCCTTTTTTGGTAAGGAAAAAAAACAAACAGCAGGCACCTCTATTCTTAATCTTCTTAACGATTTGTAGCAAATGTCGTTTGAACCACATAGTACTTATCTGTGTTCTGAAGAGACTCATTTTGCCTGACCACAAATTGTGTACAGAATCCCCCCCCCCCCCCCCCCCCCCATTTCCCCCTATGGAAAAAAAGCGACTTTTTCAGTCTGGTGGTTTTTAGAAAATCCCTATATCATCAGATCAATTTAAAAGGTCATTTTTAACCACTTGTAAGTTTTACCCCCTTCGTGACCAGGATGTGAATGCATGTCAACACATGTGCTTTACAGTACGTAAGCTTAATGTACACATTGCAGTGTGAATGGATCCTGAAATAACACCCATCGGATATTTTAAAGTACAGAAAAGATGATACAGTTTCAGATTTGAATACCTAATGGAATGTTTTCAGTTGTAATTGCAGATGTGTTCTCCATGGATTCCTTCATGCAGCCTGAAATATTCAGAGAATTGCTTAATTTGTTAAAAAACAAAACAAAAAAAAACTGCATACAGCATAACGATTTGTAGCAAATGTTGTTTCAACTTCATAGTACTTTTCTGTGTTTTGAAGAAATTCATTTTTTTGGTAAGGAAAAAAACAAACAGCAGGCACCTCTAAGTGCAGTAAACACAAGACTTTAATTGCCCAAAGACAAAAACACACTTAAAGAATTAAAAATGAACAAGGTTTATGGAAGATAAGGTAGGAAGTCCAGCAGCAGGTAGTCCCAGAGGTGACTTGCAGCTAGATGGAGAAAGTCCCAAATGACCAGCAGATGGGGGGGAGGGCGCTGGAGGAAGCAGGAAGGACGGCCACGCTACCGGGACCGGTGTGGAACGCAGGACCCGTATGTGACATCAGCAGGAAGCGACCGACATCAGGGCAGAGTGCTACAAACCTCTGCCCAGCACCAGCAACAACTTCAGAGCTCCAGGGCTGGTGGACCCTCTCCCCAGTGGCAGGCTGATGTGGTGAAACTTCTACTCTCGGGTGAAGCACTGGCATTAGGGCAGAGTGCCCCACTGGCCTCTGCCTAGCACCTACAGTGTCTCCTCAAATCCAGGGAGCCTGAGCAGTAGGCCCCTTTCCCCAGTGGCAGATCTAAAATCCAGGAGCGGAGGAAGCCATCCCTAACAGTCAGCCACAGCGGAGGAGGTGGGGTCTTCAGCTGAAGCACTGGCAACAGGCCAGAGCGACGCTGGCCTCTGCCTAGCACCTACCATGACCCCAGGGAGTTGAGGCAATCGGTCCCTCTCCCCAGCAGCAGACTGAGCCCTGGAATAGTAAAAAAAAGGCCAGCTGAAGTGCTGGCAGCTGGACAGAGGATCCACGACCTCTGCTCCACACCAACTGACAACAACTATTCCCTGCGGCCAAGAATGGAGATCCTCTGGACCAACTATGTGGGTTCACTGTGGCCGATTAATGCATGTCCAGACCAGGTGGAGGTCTGGGACCTTGTTAGTCTACAAATGATGGGGGGGAAATGTGACAGACCCCACCAGGACAGGGGCGTTTTGGAGGGGACTGCAGGCTAGCCCCTTGCCTACTGTCCATGGGCCCTAGCATTGCGGGGGAGAAGCTCTATTCTTTGGGATGTGTGTGCCCGGGTGACCTTTTGGCATAATTTTACTTTCATTTCAAGTCCATGTCTCCCCAAGACATAGACTCTGGGAACTGGAGAACCCAGATACATATTTGGGGCCTCTGTGCCCAAACCAGCATTGACTGTCTCAACCCCCCTCCTAGACTCAGAGCAGATGTTAATATAATCAGCTCAAACCAACCAGATGCTGGGGTCTACTTCTACTTATATAGTCTGTTTATTAAGGTGGTATGTGTTTATTGTTAAGTATGTCTCTCTTACTGTGTGCCTCCTAGGTATGCATTCCTATTGTGAATTGAGTTGAGTCACCTATTGTTTCTGTCTGTTGGCTAATCCTCTTGGAGGTTTTTACATGATGAGATTAGCCTTGTGTCAACTTTACCTCATTAACCATTGTGTGATGTTTTGGGTAAATATTTGTTTTTATTGTTCAAATGGAAAGGTAGTTTGTGGATCTAATTAACCTTTTTTTTTTTGGTTAATTCTCCTTTAAGGGGGTGTGGCAGGGGGCGTGTCCTATGCCTACATACATTTGTTAGTAGGTGTCCCTCATTTCCATCTCAAAATGTTGGGAGGTATGTAATAGCACAATGCTTACTATGCCTGTTAAAACTGTGGTCTTGGCATTATAAACTTTACTATATTTTTCTGTTTATCAGAATATAAATCCTTCTCTATAATCACCCCTGATGAAAGGAATCTAAAGCCCGAAACGCGTTGGGTACCGCTAGAACTTATCCCGGATGCCGGACACCGGAAAGTACTACCGGACAATGGATTGATATTTACTCTATATATGTATCATTCAATTTATTGCAAGATAATTTATCTTTCTGTTTTTTTTATCTTTATGGTAATCATGTCTTTGTCTATGTCTGTTTTCACAATCATCATGTTTAGATGATTTTTTTTTTATAGAATCTACATGTTATTTGTACAATAAATTCAGATCTTTTAATCAATTTTCAGTGTCTTTGCCAATTTAAAGTCCCATTTTTTTTGGGGGGGGGGGGGTACATACTACCTTTCTATATATACAGGGATCTGGCAAACTCACTATACTATCTGACATGGTGAAAGCCTATCTTTATCTATTGTTCATGTGGTGACTGACCTACTTTTGAAGTGTATAAAAACCCACATTTCTGTTCATAACCCAGTCATTCCTTTGGTTTTACCTCAACATGTGTACAATGATTGGGATAAAAGGGCTGGTATTAGCTCTTGGTCTGCTGGGTTTGGAGAGCAGGAGGCACTGTTTGATGGAAGCTTCCAGTTGGGGTGCCAAGGGTCCGTCACAGGGACCCTGAGGTAAAGATGGACTCTGATGTAAGGGGAAGGGGGGGTACCTGATGTAAAGAAGGCGAATCTGACATATACCCTAATGTAAAAAAATAATCTAATGGGGACCCTGATGTAAGGGGTAGACTCTAAGGGACACTTTGATGGGGACTCGGTCTAAGGGTGGCCTATGATGGGGGCCCTGATCTAAAGGAGGCCTCTGATATAAGGGGGTAATCTGGAAGGGACCCTAATGTAAAAAGGAATCTAAAGGGGACCCTGATGTAAGGGGACAACTCTGATGTAAGGGGGACTTTAATGGGAACCCTGATCTAAGAGTGACTATCATGGGGAACCTGATTTAAAGGGACTCTGATATAAGGGTGGAACTCTGATAAAAAGGAGGCTCTAATATAAGGGGGACTATGATGGGGAACCTGATCTAAGAGTGAATATGATGGGGAATCTGATGTAAAAGGGACTCTGATATAAGGTGGACTATGATGGGGACCCTGATCTAAGGGTGACTATGATGGAGAACCCAATGTAAGGGGGACTCTGATGTAAGGGTGCAACTCTGATAAAAAAGGGGGCTCTAATATAAGGGGGACTATGATGGAGACTCTGATCTAAATATGCAAGTGGGGATGCTGATGAAAAGGGGACTCTGATCTAAGGTGGACTATGATGGGGACCCTGATTTAAGGGTGACTATAATGGAGAACTTGATGTAAGGGGGACTATGATGTAAGGGTGGAACTCTGATAAAAAGGAGTCTCTAATATAAGGGGGACTATGATGGAGACCCTGACCTAAAGATGTAAGGGGGGATGCTGATGAAAAGGGGACTGTGATCTAAGGTGGACTATGATGGGGACCCTGATCTAAGGGGGAATATGATGGGGACCCTGATCTAAAGATGTAAGGGGGGATGCTGATGAAAAGTGGACTCTGATCTAAGGTGGACTATGATCAGGACCCTAATCTAAGGGGGACTATGATGGGGAACCTGATGTAAGGGGGACTCTGATGTAAGGGTGCAACTCTGATAAAAAGCACGCTCTAATATAAGGGGGACTATGATGGGGACCCTGATCTAAGGGCGACTATGATGGAGAACCCGATGTAAGGGGGACTCTGATGTAAGGGTGGAACTCTGATAAAAAAGGGGGCTCTAATATAAGGGGGACTATAATGGAGACCCTGACCTAAAGATATAAGGGGGGGATGCTGATGAAAAGGGGACTCTGATCTAAGGGGGACTATGATGGGGACCCTGATGTAAAAGGGACTCTGATCTAAGGGTGGAACTCTGATAAGAAAGGGGGATCTAATATAAGGGGGATTATGATGAAGACTGATCTAAACATGTAGGGTTGATGCCAATGCAAAGGGGACTCTGATCTAAGGGGGGCTATGATGGTGGGGGGATCTGACAGATACCATAATGTAAAAAGTAATCTAATGGGGACCCTGATGTAAGGGGTGGACTCTGATCTAAGGGGAACTCTGATGGGGAGCCTGATCTAGGGGTGACTTTGATAGGGACCCTGATCTAGGGGTGACTATGATGGGGACCCTGATCTAGGGGTGACTATGATGGGGACCCTGATCTAGGGGTGACTATGATGGGGACCCTGATCTAGGGGTGACTATGATGGGGACCCTGATCTAGGGGTGACTATGATGGGGACCCTGATCTAGGGGTGACTATGATGGGGACCCTGATCTAGGGGTGACTATGATGGGGACCCTGATCTAGGGGTGACTATGATAGGGACCCTGATCTAGGGGTGACTATGATGGGGACCCTGATCTAGGGGTGACTATGATGGGGACCCTGATCTAGGGGTGACTATGATAGGGACCCTGATCTAGGGGTGACTATGATGGGGACCCTGATCTAGGGGTGACTATGATGGGGACCCTGATCTAGGGGTGACTATGATGGGGACCCTGATCTAGGGGTGACTATGATGGGGACCCTGATCTAGGGGTGACTATGATGGGGACCCTGTTGTAAAGAGGGACTCTGATATAAATATACGGTGTGGCCCTCATAGGGGGGATGTTCAGAGACCCCGATGTAGGACATTGATTTGGTGATCCTGCATCACGACGTTCCATTCCTCGCACAGCTGAAATCACGTCTTTTCACAGGGAAAGGATCCACGATTGGACATACCTATGAGCTCGGGTGATTTACTCTCTCCATGCAATCCAACGCCATTATGCTCCGCCCAGAACTCTGGCATATCATTTCCAGTGAGTGTGCAGGATATGTTGATTTTTGATTGGCCAGTGATGCAAGCAGTGCAGCTGCTGAACGTTGTTAGTTTGTCCGAACAATTGTCAGTTTCCTTCACAGTCACTAAATGCTCCATCGTCTTCATGTCTCTGATAAGGACGTCTCCTTTAACATCACACATCCATGTGCAATATTGTGTCTCTAAATAAAGACATAGCGGAAACGTTCAAACCCCTTACATCAGACCATTTATCTCTGCTTTATAGATCCAAGAATTCCCCACTTTAGGGTGTATTTACAAAAAAATAAAAAAATAAAAAAAAATTGCATAGCTGTACATTCATTGAAATTGCATGTAAATTCATTTTGTGTGAATGAGGCAAAAATCGAATGTTCCCTGGATAAATGATCTGCAATTCAAATGTGAGAATTCAGAAAATACCTCGTTGTGGGCACTGGATGGTGCCAAGGAGCATACTCCTTTCCTATGATAGTCAGCACCATCTACTGGCCATAATGCAGCATTTTCCACATTCACATATTTGAATTAATGAGACTATAGACTGAGAACGTTTGATTTTGCCCCATTCGCACAAATTTACACGCAGTTTTGATGGGCAAATAGCTATGCAAATCTTTTATAAATCAACCCAATATGTTAATAGGTTCCCATTCACACCGCATAACTAATAATAATAATAATAAAAAAAAGTCTTACCTTTCCTTGGAGCAGATATAGGACCCTTTTTGCAGCTATCTTTCTTTAGAATAGCCTTCAATGTGCAATTTGGGGACAGACAAAGGGAGTCCAGTCCTTTTAGAAAGATCTGGTCCCCCAGGAGCTGGCCATAATATGTGGCTGTAGGGTGGCTCCTTAACCCCTGCCGGGTCCTCTTTTAAGTGCACTTCCGGCCAGGTGTGTGCTACAAAGCATGTAGGCAGGTGCAGTTAGCAAGTCCGCCACTAGGTGGCTCTGTGCCAGAATAATGACTGGTTATGACAGTGTCATCATGCGCTAGGCCCCTTTTAGTTAGAGCCCTCCTGCAGTGATGTAAGGGGCAAGGGGTGCCCAGATATAAGCCAGGTTGGGGTGGGGGGGAGCAGTTAGGGGATGGGAGCCAAATACCGCACAGCAGCATAGATGTAATCTGCATGTGCAGGGGGTGAAATAGACCTGCACCCAGAAGAGCCGCCTGTGGACTTCTTAAGCCTTTTGGAGGAGGGGGCTAGGGTGGGTTGCAAAAGGCCTTTCAGGCCAAGCAAAGAGTTCCCCCGAAGGAGGCTACTCCCTTGGAGGGTCCGGAAAGAAGTGTACCTATGAAGGGGGTGAATACA
This sequence comes from Lithobates septentrionalis, assembly GCA_037952835.1. Lineage (NCBI taxonomy): Eukaryota > Metazoa > Chordata > Amphibia > Anura > Ranidae > Lithobates > Lithobates septentrionalis. The sequence continues at coordinate 28,348 of JBBDGP010002494.1, read as the reverse complement.
GAGATCCCATTCCTGTGAGTACTAATGACCCCGGGTGGAAGAGAGGAGATTGTTAGAGGGAGATGGCTGCTTAAAGTGCTGCATATGCTTTCACATTTGCCTGCTGCGGACCGTCCATTAAATGTGATTGACTATGTATCATCAGATTGTATGTTGATGTGATGTGACTGTTTATGCCATTTCCTGAGTACAGTCAGTAAAGTGCAGCAATCTTATTCAGGTGTGGGCATTCCCAGTGGTATTTTTTTACTCAGCGGAACATCATCTTTTATATTTGACCAAAAATTAGGTTATATATTGTGCTTTTCTGCAATAATATTAATTAAAGTGTTTTTTTTTTTTTCAAAAAAATAATGCATTTGAAAAATTGCTGCTCAAATACCGTGTGACATAAAAAATTGCAACACCCACCATTTGATTTTTTTAGGGCCTCTACTTAGAAGGAATATACAATATTTTGGGGTTCTGAGGAATTTTCTAGCAAAAAAAAAATCAGAATTTTACATGTAGGAGAAACAATTGATTACAGTCCGTGATACTTTTCTTTATATGTACTAACATAAAATTTTTCAGGACAAGCTTTCGGGGTATGTCCCCTTCTTCAAGGTCCCAGCAGTACCGATTCCCAAACGTTTGTTACATGTAGGAGAGGAATGCCAAAATTATCCTTGTAGGGAAGTTGTTAAAGCGGTAGTAAACCGCAAAAAAAAACCCAAAACCCTGCAAGACAATGGCATAATGTGCTAGTATGGATCGCATACTAGCACATTATGAAATGCTTACCTTAGAGCGAAGCCCCCACAGAGGCGACCAGTCACCGCTGAGGGAGCTGACATGTTCCCCCCGGCGTTTCTCCTGGGTTTGTGGGCTCCGGCGCTGTGACTATTCCTCCCAATGACACCAATGATGGGGCACAATTCCTCCAAATGGCACCAATGACAGGGGATTATGTACTCTCACTGATGTTGGGCCAGTAGTTAACTGGCCCTTTGCTTAGAAAGTTTGGAGACCCCTAACCTAGGGGATCATATAATGCTGTCTCCTCTGATATCACATAGCTTGTGTGGGCAGTAATTGCGCAGTTCAATTTTTCTTCCTAATAATGTATATTATAAGGTATATTAACTTACCTGCATTAGACAAGATTGAGGATAGAATGGAAATGATCCCAAATGCCAGCAAAAGCCACCATTTCACTGTGGACAATAACATAAGCATCACATTTGATTTATTCTATATATATTTAAGCACACACAAAACATCGAAAGCAAGAAAGCTTCAAAGGAAGAAAGCTTGAATGCTTGAAATAAAGCTTGAAAGCAAGCTCGAAAGAAAGAGAAAGAAAGTGAGCTCGAAAGAAAGAAAGCAAGAAAGCTTGAAAGCTCAACAAAAAAAAAGCTTGAGAGAAAGAAAGAAGGCTCCAAAGAACATTTAGGAAAAAAGGAAAGCTAATCCTGCCCGGCTATTATCTATCTATCTATCTATCTATCTATCTATCTATCTATCTATCTATCTATCTATCTATCTATCTATCTCATATCTATCTATCTATCTATCTATCTATCTATCTATCTATCTATCTATCTATCTATCTATCTATCTATCTATCTCATAACTATCTATCTCATATCTATCTATCTATCTATCTATCTATCTATCTATCTATCTATCTATCTATCTATCTATCTATCTATCTATCTATCTATCTACCTCTTGTAGACAGGACTATTCACCTGTTCTTTAATGTATATGTCATACTGTGTCAATTCTTATGCTGGTTTAGTATTCCCATATTACAAAATGCTGTGGAATATTTTATTATTATTAATATACAGATTATACAGTGCCTTGAAAAAGTATTCATACCCCTTGAAATTTTTCACATTTTGTCATGTCACAACCAAAAACGTAAATGTATTTTATTGGGATTTTATGTGACAGACCAACACAAAGTGGCTCATAATTGTGAAGTGGAAGGAAACTAATAAATGGTTTGCAACATTTTTTTACAAATAAATATGTGAAAAGTGTGGGGGGGACATTTGTATTCAGCCCCCTTTACTCTGATAACCCTAAATAAAATCTAGTGGAACCAATTGCTTTCAGAAATGAGCTAATTAGTAAATAGAGTCCACCTGTGTGTAATTTAATCTCAGTATAAATATAGCTGTTCTGTGAAGCCCTCAGAGGTTCATTTGAGAACCTTGTGAAAGTGAAGAGATAACTCCTGCGCTGTTAGAGAAACCCTATACTAAAGGACACTGCTGCAACACCTGTGTGACTGATCCAAAACAGACAAAAAAATTAGCATAAATAAAAATAGGTGGTAGTTGCGCTGTGACAAAGGGGGAAAAAAAAGAAAAAGGGGGGTGGAAGTGGAAGGGTCTAAATAAAGTGCACAGAGAGGTGAGAAAAATGGCCAAGCTAAATAAGCCAAGCACACATAAACCTCATAAAAACTAGATGAATGAAAAGTGCTAACATAAGTGACAGAGACTGCAAAAAAAATAAAATAAACATATATAACAATAAAAAATCAGTTAATAAGTCCAAGTGGGTGTGGGCTAGTATCACACTAACACATAAGTGGCAATTCAAACGAGCTGTAAGTGACAAATCCACAGGGGTGAGTAGCTGTCAGTCCCACCACCTAATAATAAAAAACCCCCAAATAAAAAACAGTTCCAATAATAGGGGGGGCGATCTTCAGTGGGGACACCTCTGTGTTCGCAAGCCGCTTACCTTACTGCTGTAAGGCATACAGCTTGTGTTGCAAGCAGCTAGCAGGGATGGAAGTCCAATCCAGTTATACAGGTAATGGCGATAGTAGATATGCAGGGCGAAATATAAAAAAGACAAAAATAGACAATATATAGTGTGACTCCGTGACAGCCAAAGTGGGAGGGGAGCAAGACACAGAAGGGGGGTGCACTCACTTTTTTGAAAATGAGTGTGGGCATCAATCCACGAGCGCCGAGCTCGTAAGCCTCAATAGGTATCTTCAATCTGTCCCCGCTCCCAGCTCATCAATGCTCGTCAGGTGGAGTAAGTGTATAAGATGTGTAAGGAGAACGCGCACATAGCGTGATCCCATATAAAAAGTCAATGTATTAAGTAAAGCAATATAACAAACTCACATTTGAAAACGGCTATAGTATGAAACATCCACGAGCGCCGAGCTCGTCTCCTGCTGTTAGTCTGTGGCAGCGTCCCATGCTCCAATCCTAAAGCATATCGTTACGTCACGTGACTTCTTCAGAGGATAACCTCTGAAGAAGTCACGTGACGTAACAATATGCGGCTTGCGAACACAGAGGTGTCCCCACTGAAGATCGCCCCCCTATTATTGGAACTGTTTTTTATTATTAGGTGGTGGGACTGACAGCTACTCACCCCTGTGGATTTGTCACTTACAGCTCGTTTGAGATGCCACTTATGTGCTAGTGTGATACTAGCCCACACCCACTTGGACTTATTAACTGATTTTTTATTGTTATATATGTTTATTTTATTTTTTGCAGTCTCTGTCACTTATGTTAGCACTTTTCATTCATCTAGTTTTTATGAGGTTTATGTGTGCTTGGCTTATTTAGCTTGGCCATTTTTCTCACCTCTCTATGCACTTTATTTAGTCCCTTCCACCCCCTTCTTTTTTTTCCCTTTGTCACAGCGCAACTTTCACCTATTTTTATTTTTTCATTTGAGAACCTTAGTGAACAAACAGCCTAAAGGCAGACAGGGTAGCAGCTGACCAAACATACTGGAGTAGGGAGTTCTAGAGGATGGGAGAGGTTCTGGAGAAGTCCTGGAGGCGAGCGTGGGAGAAGGTAACAAGAGAGCTAGAGAGCAGGAGGTCTTGGGAGGAATGGAGAGGACGATTTTGGCAATATCTGGAGATGAGGTCGGTGATGTAGCTGGGGACGATGTTGTGGATGGCCTTGTATGTTGTGGTTGGTATTCTGAATTTTATATGTTAGGCTAGTGGAAGCCATTGAAGAGATTTGCAGAGAGGGGCAGCAGTATTGCTGTATAATACGATCATTAATATTAGTGACAATAATGATAAATATTATCTTGTACCTGTCATCATTTTTTCAGTATCTTTTTTGCAAGGTCCGCTTCAGTTTTCCAGTTATCTGTTCCTTTTCAGTAGTTTTTTTTTTCCAGTTTTTATTTTTTCGTATTGTGTCCTAAAGAAAAAGTAATAAGTTAAGAAGCTCAAAACACTGGAGGAAATAGAAAGGAAGGAGGGAAGCAATAAAGGTTTTTAGGCAATTATCCTAAGAAAAAGTAAGAAGGAAAGAAAGAAAGCTCAAAAGAAAGAAATAAAGAAAGCTCGAAAGAGAGAAAACTCGAAAGCTTGAAAGAAAGAGAGCTCGATAGAAAGAAAACTCGAAAGAAAAAAGCTCGAAAGAAAGAGAAAGAAAGAAACAGGGAGCTTGAAAGCTTGAAAGAAAGCTCGAAAGCTCATTGGAATATATTCAAGTATTCAGAAGAGGGTAAATCCCTCCTTAGGAGCTAAAACTCTACCATTTCATACTGATCGACAACCTACAGTAATCATCGTAAACAGAGATTCACGTATCTGAACGCCTAATACCCCCCCCTTGTCTTACCCCCCCCTTTTGTTTCTTCTCCCTACTTCTTTTCCCCTCCTGACTAGGGTATTTATACTCTCATATCATACTAGGATTCTAACTCAGAGAAACAAAGATACCCATATACATATATATTTAAAGATATGATAATGCTACATGCCTTGATGTATTACATGCACTACTATAATGCAATGTCGGGAGGCTGCGACCCCCCCTTTTTTATATACCACCTTGGTATGTTGTGGGCTCTGCCCCTCTCTTTTCTATTGAAAACTAATAAAATAAATATTTGAAAAAAAAAAGAAAGAAAGAAAGCTCGAATGCTAGAAAGAGAAAGCTCGAAAGCAAGAAAGCTTCAAAGAAAGAAAGCTTGAATGCTTGAAATAAAGCTTGAAAGCAAGCCCGAAAGAAAGAATGCTCAAAAGAAAGAGAAAGGAAGAAAGCAAGAAAGCTTGAAAGCTCAAAAAAAAAAAAAGCTCGAAAGAAAGCTTGAAAGAAAGGAAGTTCGAAAGAAAGCTTGAAAGACAGCTTGAGAGAAAAAAAGAAGGCTCGAAAGAAAGAAAGCTCAAAAGAAAGAAAGAAATATCGAAAGAAAGAAAGCTCCAACGAAAGAAAGTGAGCTCGAAAGAAAGAAAGCTCAAAGGAAAGAAAGAAAGCTCGAAAGTATGAAAGCTCGAAAGCTCGAAAGAAAGAAAGAAAGAAAGAAAGAAAGAAAGAAAGAAAGAAAGAACGAAAGAAAGAAAGCTTGAAGGAAAGAAAAAAAGCTTGAAAGAAAGCTCGAAGGAAAGAAAGCTCGATAGAAAGCTTGAAAGAACACTCAAAAGCTTGAAAGAAATCTTGAAAGAAAGCTCAAAAGAAAGCTTGAAGGAAAAAAAGCTCAAAAGAAAGAAAGCTCGAAAGATAGCTTGAAAGCTCGAAAGAAAGCTTGAAGGTAAGAAAGCTCAAAAAAAAAGGAAGCTCGAAAAAAGCTTGAAAGAAAGAAAGCTTGAATGCTTGAAATAAAGCTTGAAAGCAAGCTCGAAAGAAAGAATGCTCAAAAGAAAGACAAAGGAAGAAAGCAAGAAAGCTTGAAAGCTCAAAAAAAAAAAAAAAGCTCGAAAGAAAGCTTGAAAGAAAGGAAGTTCGAAAGAAAGCTTGAAAGACAGCTTGAGAGAAAGAAAGAAGGCTCGAAAGAAAGAAAGCTCAAAAGAAAGAAAGAAATATCGAAAGAAAGAAAGCTCCAACGAAAGAAAGTGAGCTTGAAAGAAAGAAAGCTCAAAGGAAAGAAAGAAAGCTCGAAAGTATGAAAGCTCGAAAGCTCGAAAGAAAGAAAGAAAGAAAGAAAGCTCGAAAGAAAGCTCGAAAGAAAGCTCGAAAGAAAGAAAGAAAGAACGAAAGAAAAAAAGCTTGAAGGAAAGAAAAAAAGCTTGAAAGAAAGCTCGAAGGAAAGAAAGCTCGAAAGAAAGCTTGAAAGAACACTCAAAAGCTTGAAAGAAATCTTGAAAGAAAGCTCAAAAGAAAGCTTGAAGGAAAAAAAGCTCAAAAGAAAGAAAGCTCGAAAGATAGCTTGAAAGCTCGAAAGAAAGCTTGAAGGTAAGAAAGCTCAAAAAAAAAGGAAGCTCGAAAAAAGCTTGAAAGAAAGAAAGCTTGAAAGAAAGAAAGAGAAAGCTTGAAAGCAAGAAAGCTTGAGAGCTCGAAAGAAAGCTCGAACGTTCGAAAGAAGGCCTCGAAAGTTCGAAAGAAGGCCTCGAAAGAAAGAAAGAAATAAAGCTTGAAAGCTCGCACGCAAGAAAGCTTAAAATCTCGAAAGAAAGAAAGCTTGAGAGCTCGAAAGAAGGAAAGTTAGAAGGAAAGATCGAAAGTAAGCTTGAAGGAAAGAAAGGAAGAAAGCTTGAAAGAAAGAAAAAGAAAAGAAGCTTGAAAGAAATAAAGAGAAAAAAAAAGAAAGCTCGAAAGAAAGAAAGAGAAAAAGAAAGAAAGCTCAGAAAATGAATTCTCTTCTCACTGTCTTTGGCAATGTGGAGATAAAAAAAAAATGGAAAAAAAAAAGAAGAAAGGGAAGGGAAAAGGAAAGGGAAAGGGAAGGAAATTAGGTCTCCTCCCACTGTCTTTGGCAATGTGGAGGTAAAAGCTTCCCAATTGTCTGGTGTTAGCAGCAAAGGCAGAGTTCAAAGTGAAGCTCCAGAGGCAGGCATCATTTTTTAGGCTAGAGTGACACTTTTGTCATCCCCGTGCTGCCATAATGCATGTGCATTATTACATGTTACATCATATGTTAATGTGCGTTGGATTAAGCCGCCCCATTCATTATAAATGGACTGGCATTGCACAACAATAAGCCAGCAAATTGCATTGGGTTGGGATACTGTTTACAATGAATAGCACTACAATGCACTGCATATTGAGCAGGTGGTGCGGTAATGTACAGTAAGGCACACATATTACTGTTCATTACCATGAAATGCAAGGTGGCTGAACCCTGAACATTCTCCTGCTCCAACTGAAACATCTCAAATTCTCTCATAAAAGGCAAAAATATAACAATTTAAAAATTACCTTTTTGTTGACGCTTAAACGGGCACCCTGATTGGTCCATACATTTGAACGGAGCAGCGTAAAGGAGGGTCCTCCAGGGAATGAAAAGTTCTTATCACATTGTTGCAGAAGGTAGGGAAACAAGTAATCATCAGATGCTACATATTTACAAACTGGGAGGTATTTCTGGCCAGAAACTGGTGTGAACTGGCGGATCCCAGCAAAAAGTGTACGGGGTGTACCTGATCACCAACGTAGGTTGGATTTGTGTTGAGTGGTGAGATTCAGCTAAAAAGACAGAAACAAAAACACAGTTAAATCAAACAAAAAATGCACCTAGACAAAGATGCATCCACTGACAGTTTGTTACTAAATAAAAAAAAGGAATTGCCTTAAAAAACAAAAACAGGGGAGGGGGGGGGGGGCTTTTTATAAAATAAATTACTGTGTGAATGTCTCAAGCATTCCATTATTTTGTCCAAACTTTTAATTTCCAATGACCGTCAGTTCTATCTAGTGGCTGTAATGCATTACTTCCTGATTGGGGTATTGCTGGAAAATACCGCATAATGGCCACTAGATGGCGCTGATAATCAAAAGAAATAAACATATTTGATGCAATATAGGGATTATTCATGATAGCTGTGGAAATTCTTGAGACACAATGAATTTTGTTTGTAAATACATCCAAAATGTAATATTTACATACAAACGCATCATTTACAATGCATATTTCTCTGTTTTAGGTGGAGAGGGACAAAGGATATTGTAGATGTCACAGCAGCACCAGAATGACAAAAGGTTACTTCTCCAGGCTCCTGGACAGCATAATTGAGCCAAAGGGCCCCCCCTCCCAGTCCACTCATGAGTAAAAAACTGAAAATGTATTATCAATACTTACCGTAATTTTCCTTTCCTGATGGACTCCATGGCAGACTACGTGTGAGTTAACCCAGCCTCCTCTCCAATTCTATAGGACCCTACTCCCATAAATTTGAATCTCACGACCAGAGACTGCGTTTTGTAACTAGCCAACTCTTTGACCGATGGGTGGGAACTCCGTCTGCCATGGAGTCCATCAGGAAAGGAAAATTACGGTAAGTATTGACAATAAATTTTCCGTTTTCCTGACAGTCTCCATGGCAGACTACGTGTGGGAAATAACTAGCCAATCCACACGGGTGGGTATACAGATCAAAATTTTTTTTTTTAATTTAGCCTGTCAACTGACAGGACTCCTAAACCAAAGTTCACAGAAGATAGAGATGCAGGCTCTATGCAATAATGTGACATAAAGGTATTAATGGAGGCCCATGAGGCTGTTTTACAGATGACGTCTGGAGTCCACATGCTAGGCTGCTGCCCACGATGCCACCATACCCTTGGTGGAATGTGCAGTCACCGCCTCTGGAGGAGCCAAGCCCTTGGCCCTATAAGCTTGCTGGATGGACTGGACAATCCAAGCCGCAATTGTTCTGGACGAAGTTCGCTTCCCTCTGTTACTGCCTGAGTGCAAGATAAACAGGTAGTCGGAGCGTCTAAAGGAGGAAGTAATTTGCAAGTATTCCTTCAGTATTCTGCCTACATCCCGAGGATGAACTTCAGAGGACCCCGGGGTCCTGAATGTAGGTAGGACAATTTCTTGGTTCTCATGGAACACTGAAGTAACTTTCAGGTTTGAGCCGAGCATAGGGATGAGGGCGCCATGAACTGTTTTTCTTCTGCACAAGGAAGAGGACACCTGGCTTTTAGCAGACTTTTGGAAGGATGGCCGACCCCTGCTCCAATTCCTTCTGAAATCATATACATGCATAAATGTGCTTGTATGAGCTTAAATTCATTTCAGTACGACAGAATACTTTTAAACCACACACACGCATAAACGCACGTACAAACACCATATATTAGAGGCATTTTTTTCTTCCTTCAAAATCCAGCAAATTTGGAGCATAAATTCAAACAATTCCCTGGGGTTGAGTCACACTTTTGTGCGACTTGTCATTCGAAGTTGCAGGACAAGTTATTCCCCATGTTTTCCAACGATAACCATTTTATTTATGCACGTCTTAAAGGTTGCAGCGACGTCAAAGTAGCTCATCCACTACTTTGGTCCAACTTTCATCTAACTTGAGGGCCATAGACTTCAATACTAACCCTCAAAAGTTGCATGAAAGTTGTACCTTAACCGCTTCAGCCCCCGGAAGATTTTCGGCACTGCGTCACTTCAACTGACAATTGCGCGGTCGTGCGACGTTACTCCAAAACAAAATTGACGTCCTTTTTTTTTTTTTACCACAAATAGAGCTTTCTTTTGGTGGTATTTGAAAACCTCTGCGGTTTTTATTTTTTGCGCTACAAACAAAAAAATTTGCGACAATTTTGAAAAAAAAAAAAAAAAAACAATATTTTTTACTTTTTGCTATAATAAATATACCCAAAAAATATATAAAAAACTCATTTCTTTCTCAGTTTAGGCCGATACGTATTCTTCTACATATTTTTGGTAAAAAAAAAAAAAAAATTGCAAAAAGCGTATATTGATTGGTTTGCACAAAAGTTATAGCATCTACAATAGAGGGGATAGATTTATGGCATTTTAATTATACTTTTTTTTTTTTTATAAGTAATGGCGACGATCTGCGATTTTTATCCTGACTGCGACATTATGGCGGACACATCGGACACTTTTGACACTATTTCGGGACCATTGTCATTTATACAGCGATCAGTGCTATAAAAATGCACTGATTACTGAATAAATGACACTGGCAGGGAAGGGGTTAAACACTAGGGGGGCGATCAAGGGATTAAGTGTGTCCTAGGTAGTGATTCTAACTGTGGGGGGGGGGATGGGCCACCACTGACATGACAGCGAACACTGCTCCCGATGACAGGGAGCAGTAGATCTCTGTCATGTCACTAGGCAGAACAGGGAAATGTTTACTTGTTTACATAGGCATCTCCCCGTTCTGCCGTTCCCTGACATGATCACGGGCCCCCGGCGGACATCGAGTCTGTGAACCGAGCCTGGAGAGTGCAAAATCTCATGCAGCTCTGCATAGAAACCTTCCAGCTTCCAGGTTTTATTGTCAAAACGTAACCTCCTCACGCCCGCGCTAGAGCCGAAAGACGGCTACAGCGCGGGCCTAAAGTGCTAGGAGGGCGTCCATGTACATCCTCCCATGCATGAGCTGCCTGCGGGGCGCACGCGCCCTGTGATCAGTGAGTCCATGAGATCCCGGCCCCTTACCACGTGTTCATCTGTCAGCCAATGACAGCTGATCACGTGATGTAAACAGAAGATTGTAATCGGATCTTTTTTCTTCTCACGCTCACAGCCAATTACCGGCTTCTGTCAGAGGGACATCGGTCCTGCACATGGACACCCACTGCCAGGGGAGGGCTGGCAGCCTTAGGCCTGGGGGGCAAGTCCAGTCAAGTGGCCCATAGAATGTGGAACAGTGATGGATCGAGGAAAACAGTCTAAGATTTTTCATGATCACATTGGTGGGGGGAGGACAATGTGGCCCTCCAGAGCCCCTGGCCACTGCTGCTAAGCAGTGCCTACCAGTGCATATTAGTGCTGCCGATCAGTGCCCACCAGTGCCACCTTTCAATGCCCACCAGTGCCACCTATCAATGCCCACCAGTGCTGCCAATCAGTGCCCATCAGTGCCTCGTCATCAGTGCCATCTATCAGTGCTGCCTATCAGTGTAACCTACCAGTGCCCTTCTGTGCCACCCATCAGTGCCACCTATCAGTGCCCATCAGTGCCTATCAGTGCAGCCTATCAGTACCCATCAGTGCCATCCACCAGTGCCACCTATCAGTGCCCACCAGTGCCACCTATCAGTGCCCATCACTGCTGCCTTATCAGTGCCTATCAATGCCCATCAGTGCAGCCTCATCAGTGCCATCCATCAGTGCCACCTATCAGTGTCACCTATCAGTGCCCACCAGTGCTGCCTCATGAGTGCCACCCATGAGTGCCCACCAGTGCCATCTATCATTGCCCATCAGTGCTGCCTTATTAGTGCAGCCTATCAGTGCCCATCAGTGCCCATCAGTGCAGCCTCATCAGTGCCATCCATCAGTGCCACCTATTAGAAAAATTACCTGTTTGCAAAATTTTATAACAAAATATGATACAGTTTTTCTTTTTTTAAAATATTCGGTATTTTTTCGTTTTTTTAAGCAAAAAATAAAAACCCCAGTAGTGATTAAATATCTCCAAAAAAAGCTTTATTTGTGTAAAAAAAAATGATAAAAATGTTATATTCATTCATTCATATTCATTCAAAGTGCGAAGGCGCTGAAAGATTACAAATGGCCCGGGGCAGGAAGGGGGTGAAAGTGCCCGGTAGGCAGGGGGTTAATTGAACAAGCTGAAGTCGGAAGCTGATTGGCTGCCATGGACAGCTGCACCAGGTTCTGAGAGCTCCAGTTTTAGTAAATCCCCCCCCCCCCCAAAGTGTGCTTAAGACCCCTAATGAATCATTCGATTGGACCATTTCCAGCACTGGTTATAGGAAAATGACAGGTTTTTAGGCGACTTACCCGGCCAGAGGTTGAGGTCGAACGGTAAGCTCCGGTATTAGGCAGTGCGGTGCTCTCTGTCCCAATGCTGAACGGATTGTGATTTGTAATGTACCAGGTGCTGTATGTCTAGTTCTGTATGTCAAGTTATGACTCATTTCCTATAAATGCCTTCACTTTAAGGAATACAACATTGCATTACTTATTAACTAGACTTTCAGCCTAAGGCCCCTTTCACACTTGTGGGACTTGTCCTGCAACTTGGGGCTGCAAAGTCACACGACAAGTCGTACCCCGTGATTTCCGATGAGTACCGTTCATATCTGTGCGACTTCAAGTCGCAGCGACTTCAAAGTGGTCCCTGCACTACTTTTTTGGTCCAATGTTGATGCGACGTGAGATCCATAGACCTCAAGATTACACAGGCATTGCTTCAAGTCGCCTCAAAGTCGTGCAAACTTTCAGGTCGCCCAAGTGTAAAAGGGGCCTAGGGCGACTTAAAGGGGAACTTCACTCTCCCAATCCACGTGAATTATTTTAAATCCTCGTGCTGCTGGCATTAGCAAATAGATAAGAAAGTATATCGTATTTAGCCCCTTTCACACTGGTGACACCTGAAACAACGCAGGACTTGGACGCGACTTTGCAGCGACTTGAAGCAACGCCTGTGTAATCTTGAGGTCTGTGGACCTCAAGTTGCATCAAAGTCAGACCAAAGTTGTGCAGGGACTACTTTTGAAGTCTCTGCGTCTTGAAGTCGCACAGATATGAACGGTACTCATTGGAAATCACGGGGTATGACTTGTCGTGCGACTTTGCAGTCCCCAAGTTGCAGGATAAGTCACACAAGTGTGAAAGGGGCCTTAGGCTGGGTTCACAACTGTGCGTCTTCTGGTCCGTTTCAGGGCCGAAGTCAGGCAAAAATCTGGCCCTGATACGTCCCTGAAACGGAGAACAGAGACGCACCGGATCGCTGCTGCGGCTCGCTAATTACTAATTACTACAGTGGAACCTCGGATTACGCGGATAATCCGTTTCAGGAGAACACTCGTAATCCGAAGTATTCGCATATCAAAGCGAGTTTTCCCATTGAAGTCAATGGAAATGAAAATAATTTGTTCCGCATTGACTTCAATGGGATGCAATACCTCATGCGGCCAGAGGCGGGGGGAGGCGCCGGAGAGCCTCGGAAATGGCCGGAAAGGCCCGAGGACAGTTCGTCTGACCTCGGCAAACCCCGGAAATACTCCGTTCACGAGCCTTTCCCAGGTTTGCCGAGGTCAGCCGAACTGTCCTCGGGCCTTTCCGCGCATTTCTGAACACCGACGATCGGCGCAGTCCGGCTCCGGCGCCCCCACCTCAGTCCAAAAGCGGTACTGCACACCGCTTTTGGCCTGAATCCTGCTCATTTTGCGAGACAACACTGGCAAACCGAGTTAGGATTTTTAGAAATACAGTGCCCGTATTGCGAAACGATCGTTAACCGCGTTACTCGCAATCCGAGGTTCCACTGTATTAGTAAATATTATTTTTGTATAAAATATATATTTCCCCATGTTGCAAAGATCTGCATACAATTCCTGGAAGCTGAAGACATCCCAGTTATTGCATGGCCAGCATACTCACCGGACATGTCACCCATTGAACATGTTTGGGATGCTCTGGATCGGCGTGCACAACAGTGTGTTCCAGTTCCTGTCAATATCCAGCAACTTGGCACAGCCATAGAAGAGGAAATGGACCAACATTCCACAGGCCACAATCAGCAATCTGATCAACTCTATGCCAAGGAGATGTGCTGCACAGCGTGAGGCAAATGGTGGTCAGATACTGACTGTTTTTTGGACCCCCCGGACCCCCCCTTCCCACCCCAATACAGTAAAACTGCAAATTTTAGAGCGGCCTTTTATTGTGGCCAGCCTAAGGCACACCTGTGCAATAATCATGCTGTCTAATCAGCATCTTGATACTGTATCCCACACCTGTGAGGTGGATGGATTATCTCGGCAAAGGAGAAGTGCTCACCAACACAGAGTTATGCCCTGTACACACAGTCGGATTTTCCGATGGAAAATGTGTGATAGGACCTTGTTGTCGGAAAATTCCGACCGTGTGTAGGCTCCATCACACATTTTCCATAGGAATTTCCGACACACAAAGTTTGAGAGCAGGCTATAAAATTTTCTAAAAACAAAATCCGTTGTCGGAAATTCCGATCGTGCGTACACAAATCCGACGCACAAAGTGCCACACATGCTCAGAATAAATAAAGAGATGAAAGCTATTGGCCACTGCCCCATTTATAGTCCCGACGTACGTGTTTTACGTCACCGCGTTCAGAACGATCGGATTTTCCGACAACTTTGTGTGTGTGACCGTGTGTATGCAAGACAAGTTTGAGCCAACATCCGTCTGAAAAAATCCATGGATTTTGTTGTCGGAATGTCCGATCAATGTCCGACCGTGTGAACGGGGCATAAGGCCTCATGTACACTGCTGCTGGTAAACGGACGTTTAGGAGCAGTTGACCATTTTTTTCAACTGCTCCTGGACCCTCGTCTATGTTATCTTATCAGTACATGTACACAGGATCTTTTATAGTCGTTTCTAGGCAGTTGTGTTTAGAGGCTTTTTTTGGAACCCAAAAAAATGCGTTCAGAAGCTGTGTTTAGAGACATTTCAAACGCCAAACGCGGCTAAACGTGTTTCGTTTACAGGCGTTTTTTCATTTTTGGCTATTTTGAAAAAAAAAAAGAATTGTTTTTTTCAAACACTTCTAGACGCAAACGCGGCTAAACACGATGAAACGCGACGAAACGCGCCATGTAAACGTGGCTAAACGGCCGTTTTTAGACGCGGGTTTCTAGCTGTCAAGTTAAATCTTTCAGGAGAGGTTGAACAACGTCCCGTGTACACGAACCCTTAGACAGATTTGTGAACAATGTTTGAGAGAAATCGGCCTTTTTTTGTGCACATAGAAAAAGTGTTGCGTTTATAATTTTGCTCAGTGTACTTTGAAAACAGTATATTGGATGCATCACTCATTTTCTTAATAAACCTTATGAGACAAAAAAAAAGAATACAGCTATGTGGTGCCGCGCTAATCCTGAGTGAATGTCTGAATAACTCAGATTGTAAAATACAAATGTGCAAAGTAGAGATATGGTGTAAATTAAAAGGTGATAATCTCAGCTGTAAAGGCACTCTCAATAGATAAGGTAACACCTCTAAATAATAATAAACATCTGTGCTAATAATAGTAAATACCAATATCTCATCAATGTGCATACATAAATAATAATAAAAAATGTGTAAAAAATATCGCAAAATAGACAATCAGTGAATCAGTCGCATCATATCCATAAACAAATTCATAATAGTAATAAACAGTGACAATTAATGATAAGAAAGTGCATAGTGCAATTAGGGTGACCACATTTCCAAACTGCCATTCAGGGACACCCCGCCCCCCGCGCCCCCCCCCCCCCCCCCCCCAGGAAGAATGGAGGGGGAGAGCAGGACAGAGGGGGACAACATCAGGACAGAGGGGGACAGCAGCAGGCCGGAGGGAGAACGGAGGGGGACACCAGAATGGAGAGGGACAGCAGCAGAACAGAGGGGGACACGGAGGAAGAATGGGGGGCTACAGCAGGACGGGGGGGGGAACAGCAGCATAACGGAGGGGGACAGCAGCAGAACGAAGGTGGACATGGAGGAAGAACGGAGGGGGACAGCAGCAGAACGGAGGGGGACAGCAGCAGAATGGAGGGGGTTGGGGGACAGCAGCAGAACTGGGGGGGGGGGTGAGGGGAAAGCAGCAGAACAGAGGGGGTGGGGGACAGCAGCAGAACGGAGGGGGAGTGTGGGGGACAGCAGCAGAATGGATGGGGGTGGGGGGGACAGCAGAAGAATTGAGGGGAGTGTGGGGGACAGCAGCAGAATGGAGGGGGGTGGGGGGACAGCAGCAGAATGGAGGGGGGTGGGGGGGACAGCAGCAGAATGGAGGGGAGTGTGGGGGACAGCAGCAGAATGGAGGGGGAGTGTGGGGGACAGCAGCAGAATGGAGGGGGAGTGTGGGGGACAGCAGCAGAATGGAGGGGGAGTGTTGGGGACAGCAGCAGCAGAACTGAGGGGGAGTGTGGGGGGACAGCAGCAGAATGGAGGGGGAGTGTGGGGGACAGCAGCAGATCTGAGGGGGAGTGTGGGGGGGACAGCAGCGGAATGGAGGGGAGTGTGGGGGACAGCAGCAGAATGGAGGGGGAGTGTGGGGGACAGCAGCAGAATGGAGGGGAGTGTGGGGGACAGCAGCAGATCTGAGGGGGAGTGTGGGGGACAACAGCAGCAGAACTGAGGGGGAGTGTGGGGGACAGCAGCAGAACTGAGGGGGAGTGTGGGGGGACAGCAGCAGAATGGAGGGGAGTGTGGGGGACAGCAGCAGAATGGAGGGGGAGTGTGGGGGGCGGCAGCAGAATGGAGGGGGAGTGTGGGGGACAGCAGCAGATCTGAGGGGGAGTGTGGGGGGACAGCAGCGGAATGGAGGGGAGTGTGGGGGACAGCAGCAGAATGGAGGGGGAGTGTGGGGGACAGCAGCAGAATGGAGGGGAGTGTGGGGGACAGCAGCAGATCTGAGGGGGAGTGTGGGGGACAACAGCAGCAGAACTGAGGGGGAGTGTGGGGGACAGCAGCAGAACTGAGGGGGAGTGTGGGGGGACAGCAGCAGAATGGAGGGGAGTGTGGGGGACAGCAGCAGAATGGAGGGGGAGTGTGGGGGGCGGCAGCAGAATGGAGGGGGAGTGTGGGGGACGGCAGCAGAACGGAGGGGGAGTGTGGGAGACAGCAGCAGAATGGAGGGGAGTTTGGGGGACAGCAGCAGAATGGAGGGGGAGTGTGGGGGACAGCAGCAGAATGGAGGGGGAGTGTTGGGGACAGCAGCAGCAGAACTGAGGGGGAGTGTGGGGGGACAGCAGCAGAATGGAGGGGGAGTGTGGGGGACAGCAGCAGATCTGAGGGGGAGTGTGGGGGGACAGCAGCGGAATGGAGGGAAGTGTGGGGGACAGCAGCAGAATGGAGGGGGAGTGTGGGGGACAGCAGCAGAATGGAGGGGAGTGTGGGGGACAGCAGCAGATCTGAGGGGGAGTGTGGGGGACAACAGCAGCAGAACTGAGGGGGAGTGTGGGGGACAGCAGCAGAACTGAGGGGGAGTGTGGGGGGACAGCAGCAGAATGGAGGGGGAGTGTGGGGGACAGCAGCAGAATGGAGGGGAGTGTGGGGGACAGCAGCAGATCTGAGGGGGAGTGTGGGGGACAACAGCAGCAGAACTGAGGGGGAGTGTGGGGGGACAGCAGCAGAATGGAGGGGAGTGTGGGGGACAGCAGCAGAATGGAGGGGGAGTGTGGGGGGCGGCAGCAGAATGGAGGGGGAGTGTGGGGGACAGCAGCAGATCTGAGGGGGAGTGTGGGGGGACAGCAGCGGAATGGAGGGGAGTGTGGGGGACAGCAGCAGAATGGAGGGGGAGTGTGGGGGACAGCAGCAGAATGGAGGGGAGTGTGGGGGACAGCAGCAGATCTGAGGGGGAGTGTGGGGGACAACAGCAGCAGAACTGAGGGGGAGTGTGGGGGACAGCAGCAGAACTGAGGGGGAGTGTGGGGGGACAGCAGCAGAATGGAGGGGAGTGTGGGGGACAGCAGCAGAATGGAGGGGGAGTGTGGGGGGCGGCAGCAGAATGGAGGGGGAGTGTGGGGGACGGCAGCAGAACGGAGGGGGAGTGTGGGAGACAGCAGCAGAATGGAGGGGAGTTTGGGGGACAGCAGCAGAATGGAGGGGGAGTGTGGGGGACAGCAGCAGAATGGAGGGGGAGTGTGGGGGACAGCAGCAGAATGGAGGGGGAGTGTTGGGGACAGCAGCAGCAGAACTGAGGGGGAGTGTGGGGGGACAGCAGCAGAATGGAGGGGGAGTGTGGGGGACAGCAGCAGATCTGAGGGGGAGTGTGGGGGGACAGCAGCGGAATGGAGGGAAGTGTGGGGGACAGCAGCAGAATGGAGGGGGAGTGTGGGGGACAGCAGCAGAATGGAGGGGAGTGTGGGGGACAGCAGCAGATCTGAGGGGGAGTGTGGGGGACAACAGCAGCAGAACTGAGGGGGAGTGTGGGGGACAGCAGCAGAACTGAGGGGGAGTGTGGGGGGACAGCAGCAGAATGGAGGGGAGTGTGGGGGACAGCAGCAGAATGGAGGGGGAGTATGGGGGGCGGCAGCAGAATGGAGGGGGAGTGTGGGGGACAGCAGCAGATCTGAGGGGGAGTGTGGGGGGACAGCAGCGGAATGGAGGGGAGTGTGGGGGACAGCAGCAGAATGGAGGGGGAGTGTGGGGGACAGCAGCAGAATGGAGGGGAGTGTGGGGGACAGCAGCAGATCTGAGGGGGAGTGTGGGGGACAACAGCAGCAGAACTGAGGGGGAGTGTGGGGGACAGCAGCAGAACTGAGGGGGAGTGTGGGGGGACAGCAGCAGAATGGAGGGGAGTGTGGGGGACAGCAGCAGAATGGAGGGGGAGTGTGGGGGGCGGCAGCAGAATGGAGGGGGAGTGTGGGGGACGGCAGCAGAACGGAGGGGGAGTGTGGGAGACAGCAGCAGAATGGAGGGGAGTTTGGGGGACAGCAGCAGAATGGAGGGGGAGTGTGGGGGACAGCAGCAGATCTGAGGGGGGAGTGTGGGGGGACAGCAGCAGAATGGAGGGGGGTGGGGGGGACAGCAGCAGAATTGGAAGGGGGTGGGGGGGGACAGCAGCAGAACGGAGGGGGGTGGGGGGGACAGCAGCAGAATGGAGGGGGGTGGGGGGTTACAGCAGCAGAATGGAGGGGAGTGTGGGGGACAGCAGCAGAATGGAGGGGGAGTGTGGGGGACAGCAGCAGAACGGAGGGGGAGTGTGGGGGACAGCAGCAGAATGGAGGGGAGTGTGGGGGACAGCAGCAGAATGGAGGGGGAGTGTGGGGGACAGCAGCAGAACGGAGGGGGGTGGGGGGGACAGCAGCAGAATGGAGGGGGGTGGGGGGTTACAGCAGCAGAACGGAGGGGAGTGTGGGGGACAGCAGCAGAATTGAGGGGGGTGGGGGGGACAGCAGCAGAATTGAGGGGGGTGGGGGGGACAGCAGCAGAATGGAGGGGGGTGGGGGGTTACAGCAGCAGAACGGAGGGGAGTGTGGGGGACAGCAGCAGAATTGAGGGGGGTGGGGGGGACGGCAGCAGAACGGAGGGGGAGTGTGGGAGACAGCAGCAGAATGGAGGGGAGTGTGGGGGACAGCAGCAGAATGGAGGGGGAGTGTGGGGGACAGCAGCAGAATAGAGGGGGGTGTGGGGGACAGCAGCAGAATGGAGGGGGAGTGTGGGGGACAGCAGCAGAACGGAGGGGGGTGGGGGGGACAGCAGCAGAATGGAGGGGGGTGGGGGGTTACAGCAGCAGAACGGAGGGGAGTGTGGGGGACAGCAGCAGAATTGAGGGGGGTGGGGGGGACGGCAGCAGAACGGAGGGGGAGTGTGGGAGACAGCAGCAGAATGGAGGGGAGTGTGGGGGACAGCAGCAGAATGGAGGGGGAGTGTGGGGGACAGCAGCAGAATAGAGGGGGGTGTGGGGGACAGCAGCAGATCTGAGGGGGAGTGTGGGGGGACAGCAGCAGAATGGAGGGGGGTGGGGGGGACAGCAGCAGAATGGAAGGGGGTGGGGGGGACAGCAGCAGAACGGAGGGGGGTGGGGGGGACAGCAGCAGAATGGAGGGGGGTGGGGGGTTACAGCAGCAGAACGGAGGGGAGTGTGGGGGACAGCAGCAGAATTGAGGGGGGTGGGGGGGACAGCAGCAGAATGGAGGGGAGTGTGGGGGACAGCAGCAGAATGGAGGGGGAGTGTGGGGGACAGCAGCAGAATGGAGGGGAGTGTGGGGGACAGCAGCAGATCTGAGGGGGGTGGGGGGGACAGCAGCAGAATGGAGGGGGGTGGGGGGACAGCAGCAGAACGGAGGGGAGTGTGGGTGACAGCAGCAGAACTGAGGGGGAGTGTGGGGGGACAGCAGCAGAATGGAGGGGAGTGTGGGGGACAGCAGCAGAATGGAGGGGGAGTATGGGGGGCGGCAGCAGAATGGAGGGGGAGTGTGGGGGACAGCAGCAGATCTGAGGGGGAGTGTGGGGGGACAGCAGCGGAATGGAGGGGAGTGTGGGGGACAGCAGCAGAATGGAGGGGGAGTGTGGGGGACAGCAGCAGAATGGAGGGGAGTGTGGGGGACAGCAGCAGATCTGAGGGGGAGTGTGGGGGACAACAGCAGCAGAACTGAGGGGGAGTGTGGGGGACAGCAGCAGAACTGAGGGGGAGTGTGGGGGGACAGCAGCAGAATGGAGGGGAGTGTGGGGGACAGCAGCAGAATGGAGGGGGAGTGTGGGGGGCGGCAGCAGAATGGAGGGGGAGTGTGGGGGACGGCAGCAGAACGGAGGGGGAGTGTGGGAGACAGCAGCAGAATGGAGGGGAGTTTGGGGGACAGCAGCAGAATGGAGGGGGAGTGTGGGAGACAGCAGCAGAATGGAGGGGAGTTTGGGGGACAGCAGCAGAATAGAGGGGGTGTGGGGGACAGCAGCAGATCTGAGGGGGGAGTGTGGGGGGACAGCAGCAGAATGGAGGGGGGTGGGGGGGACAACAGCAGAATTGGAAGGGGGTGGGGGGGGACAGCAGCAGAACGGAGGGGGGTGGGGGGGACAGCAGCAGAATGGAGGGGGGTGGGGGGTTACAGCAGAAGAATGGAGGGGAGTGTGGGGGACAGCAGCAGAATGGAGGGGGAGTGTGGGGGACAGCAGCAGAACGGAGGGGGAGTGTTGGGGACAGCAGCAGAATGGAGGGGAGTGTGGGGGACAGCAGCAGAATGGAGGGGGAGTGTGGGGGACGGCAGCAGAACGGAGGGGGAGTGTGGGAGACAGCAGCAGAATGGAGGGGAGTGTGGGGGACAGCAGCAGAATGGAGGGGGAGTGTGGGGGACAGCAGCAGAATAGAGGGGGGTGTGGGGGACAGCAGCAGATCTGAGGGGGAGTGTGGGGGGACAGCAGCAGAATGGAGGGGGGTGGGGGGGACAGCAGCAGAATGGAAGGGGGTGGGGGGGACAGCAGCAGAACGGAGGGGGGTGGGGGGGACAGCAGCAGAATGGAGGGGGGTGGGGGGTTACAGCAGCAGAACGGAGGGGAGTGTGGGGGACAGCAGCAGAATTGAGGGGGGTGGGGGGGACAGCAGCAGAATGGAGGGGAGTGTGGGGGACAGCAGCAGAATGGAGGGGGAGTGTGGGGGACAGCAGCAGAATGGAGGGGAGTGTGGGGGACAGCAGCAGATCTGAGGGGGGTGGGGGGGACAGCAGCAGAATGGAGGGGGGTGGGGGGACAGCAGCAGAACGGAGGGGAGTGTGGGTGACAGCAGCAGAATGGAGGGGGGTGGGGGGGACAGCAGCAGAACGGAGGGGGAGTGTGCACTGCTCACTGTAAGTGTAAAGTTACACTAACCTGGAAGTTTGTCTGGCGGCGGCGGGCGGCAAACTCACGGACTTCGTGGGCGGGAGGGAGGGAGGACTCGGAGACTGGACTGGAGAAGTTGAAGTCGGGCAGCTCGGAGTCGGGTTGCGCTGCTGGCAATGTGCTGCTGCTCTCTGCTGCACCGGCTGCTGGATAGTCGGCGGCCCCGGGACTGGCACTGACTGGGCACAGGGCCACAGGCTAGTAAGTGTGGCTGGCTGCCTGGGCCAGGCTGGCAGCTGCTCTCTCTATCTCTCGGAGCGGAGGACAGAGGCGCGCTGCTCAGCTGTAGCCGTAGGTCACTGCCCAGTGCCCACAATGTGCCTGACTGCCCACGTGACGGTGTCCGCTGACGTCACTGGTTGCTAGACGCGGGGCGGACGGCCCTAGCCTAGCAACCAGTTAACTGTTAAGCATATGATGATGTGTGTGTTTTACTGTTACACAGTTTATGATTATAAGCGTGGGGGAGTCGGACTGGTGCTGGCGGTGTGTTTTTTTTCCCATTCCGGGACACTGTATTGTCCCGGAATGAAGGTGCCCGGGACACGGGACGAAAATCTGAAATAAGGGACAATCCCGGGCAATCCGGGACACGTGGGCACCCTAAGTGCAATAGACAATGACTCATAATACCAACTCAAATATGCAATACATAAAGTGACATATGTGCAATGGTGTACTCAAAGGCAATAAAAATAGTGTCCCAAGAATAGGCAAGTGTTATAGCATAGAAGCTATTAAAACTAACGTGATTAAATTGTCCAAACATGCACAATAATAATAATGTGAATAGTAGTAGTGTGAAGAGTATCCACAAAATAAATCCTTCTTAATGAAACGTGATACCAGCGTCCTGGCATGCAGCAATAACAGTGCAGTGCTCACAGGGTGCACATCTTCGTGTCTAGACACCTATATGTGAAATGGCCCCTTACCTTAAGGTAATAGGGCAAGCGCATTGACCAAAACTTATTTTGGGGGGGATCCTCCTAGAGATGTAAGGCGTTATCCTCGTAGTCCTAGTCCCATGGGGTAGGTACCTCGATGGTAATGAGGGTAAAAAAAGGGAATCCCAATAGTGTAGTATTGTTTAAATAAGCAGCTTTTTATTCAGTAAAACAGGGTACTCACATAACAAACATAAAGCCGATCCTATCTCCAACGAGTGGCGAGCTCGTAGACCTCTTGCAGCATGTACAGCCTGTCCCGTCCCTACGCGTGACGTCACACCACACGTGACTTCATCAGGGGATAAATAATTATATATTATATATTTATATATATATGACTAAATATAGTCATATGTTGTATTGTGAACTTTCCTCTTAAAGAGGAAATTCTCAGAAAAGCGAGAGAAAGAGAGAGGGCGTATACAACGGCACTGAAATCAAACTTTTTCAAGATTTGTCCCAAATTACATTGCAAAACAGGCGCGCATTGCGCCCGCTTCTGGAAGCTCTCCGCTCACGTAATATACAGTACAGGTGGAAGTTCCCATTTGCTCTTTCAGCCTCCGCCAGAGGCCGCTCCGCACTGCTACGCACACCAGAAGATCTACGTTCATTCTGTGACCAGCTTGGCCTACCTCAAATTGAATTGCCAGAATGGTATGCCTTCTATTTTCCAAGTGAACCCTGGTGCCAAGTTTCTGCAATCCCATCACCGAAAGCCCGAAGACACCGCTCGAGGCACCGCGAATTGGATCCTACTTCACCCAAACCTCGCGCCATGCACAGAGACCTGAATCACCGAAGTCCTGGAGTCGCAGGAACCCCACGCAGAGACCACAGGTTTCTTAAAACAACGCAGTGGCACACAAGTTCCGCTCTATGGGTACCACCATTACTGTTAACCAAAATGTTTATTCCCTTTTTGTTTTTTTGGGGGGGGTTTTCGCACCTCTTGTACACGATTAACATTACTTAACCAACCCAAATCTCCCCCGTGCCTTTGTAAGATATACAGAGGTTTAATGGGCACCTGTTCTGCTTGTTGATCCAACCCAGAAATGCGCAGTGGAGAAATTTGACAGTTTTCAATCTAATCACTCTCAACACCTTATTTTTCAGTCCAACTTAGGACACTGCCTCTACCCCAGACAGTTTGGCACATCATGGCAATACATCCTCCCATAATATAACTCTATATTTGCAAATCTAAATTAGCAGGCATGGGGCCGTATATGGGATTACCGTAATACTCCCAATCTGCGGATTAATCAAATTCCAATCTTTTAGCACCTCTAACATGAGATACCGGGTGTGGTCAACATCACCCGGTGACCACGCCCCCTAAAATGTCACAGTCCCAGCATGCCCCGGGACTGTGACATCATAAGGGGGCGGGGTCTCCGCCTATATAAGTCACAACGGAGCCCTCAGAGAGCAGTCCAGCCGGAGAGAGCGTTGTGTCAACATCTGGAGAAGAGAAGAGGGAAGAAGACAAGAAGCCAAGAAGTCTGGACCTCCGCTGGCAAAAGAGCGGCCTGAAGACAGCGGAGGAGCCGGCCGAAGAACTGGAACACCGGGAGAAGAGGCCGGAGAGAGCGGAGAAGAACCAACCGGACGCCGGGAGAAGAGGAACCGGAGGGACCCCCGAAGCTGGAAGAAGACCCCCGAAGCCGGAGGAAGACCCCCCGGAGCTGTTTAATAAATTATTTTAAAAACCTGTGTAGTGTGTTTTATTATTGACACTTTTTCCCTAGGTGAATGGGTAGGGGTACTATGTACCCCATACTCATTCACATAGGGTAGGGGGCTGGGGGCCCTCTTATTATAGGAGGCTCCCGGATTCCGATAAGCCCCCCGCCCGCAGACCCCGACAACCCGTTGGTTGTTGGGAAGAGGCCCTTGTCCTCATCAACATGGGGTCAAGGTGCTTTGGGGTGGGGGGGCCCCGCAGGGCGCCCCCTCTCCCAAACCACCCACTCCCCATGTTGAGGGCATGCGGCCTGGTACGGTTCAGGAGGGGGGGCGGCGCTCGCTCGTCCCCACCCCCTTTCCTGACCGTCCGGGCTGCGTGCTCGGATCGGAGTCTGGTATGGATGTTAGGGGGGCCCACGCCGTTTTTTCGGCGTAGGGGCTTCCCTTTACAATCCATACTAGACCTAAGGGCCTGGTATGACCCGCGACGGGGCTCGCAAGGTGTCAATCTTGCCGATAAAAGCGGCAAGATTGACTTCCTTTTCTAGTCCCGTCGTACCTGAGTCACTTTAAAAATGAACGGACTTGTCCGTGTGTGGGCAAGTCCGTTCATTCTGAAAGTCCGCCGTAACTCCGGCAAAGTCCGTCGGAAAGTGTGCCGGACCAAGTATGCCAGAAAGTCCGATCGTGTGTACGTGGAATTATAAGTCCTTGGTGTTGCAGGATTATGTCGGTCTCACCCACACCATCGTCCCCTGAGCTGCAGTATTTATACTGCATTAGCTACCCCACCGGCTCTATTCCCCCCATTTATTTAGGTGATATAGATGTGCTATTTTCACCTCCGGTATCTACTCTTTCACAACTCTACTTTTTTCCCTTCATCTCTCCTAACTAACCCCGTTCTCTCTCTCTTTTTTTTTTCTCCTTCTCTCTTTCCTCATTCTAACCTTCCTTCCCTTGTGCTTGGGACACCCGACCCGCCTCTGCTCCCCCCTCGGTAAGCCCTCGGCGGACACTTTGAGTCTCTCCTACTCCTTGACGTACCAAACCCTTTTAGGACCTCGCTACAGTAAATTATGCAGAAGATCCCAAAAAAAGAATCTCCCCCTGACACTAAAATGTGTTTCGCTTAATGTGAAAGGGTTAAATATCCCAGAGAAAAGGTCACAGGTCTTGTCCGCACTCTCCAAGCATAAGGCTCAGTTCATTTTCCTTCAAGAGACCCACTTTAGATCCGACTCTATACCCAAACTTACCAATAACCTGTATCAGACAGCAATTGATTCGACTAATGTTTCCGCGAAAACTAAGGGAGTATCCATTTTGATTTCCAAATATGCCCACTTTAATATGAAAGATTCCCTCATAGATCCAGAGGGTAGATACCTTTTCATCAAAGGTCAACTCGCTTCCAAACCGGTAACACTAGCCAATATATATTGTCCAAATGACCACCAAGTCTCATTTATGAGAAAAGTATGCAATCTACTGTCTACTTTTAAAGAGGGGGTGATCATCCTGGGAGGGGACTTCAATGTACCGCTGATCCCTGACATAGACACCTCATCAGGCACATCCACATTGACTTACAGGGCCCTACATCAGATCAAACTGCAACTACATACCCTAAATTTACATGATACATGGCGCACATTATTCCCTACAGAAAGAGATTATACGTTCTATCCTACCCCGTTTCAGAAGTACTCTAGAATCGATTACTTTTTTCTTTCCCAAAGAGATTTAACCTACCTTACACAGGCTTAGATAGAGCCAATGTTTTTGTCGGATCACCATCCGATCTCGTGCACTTTGACCTTCCCGAAACAGTGTGCAGAACCAAAACCTGGAGATTAAATCCCTCCCTACTGAAAGATCCTTAGAATCTTTCCAGGCTCAAAACACGAATTCAGCAGTACTTCACCGAAAACGACACACCTGATATCTCGCCAACCTCGTTATGGGAGGCCCATAAGTGTGTGGTCCAGGGAGAACTATTGGTTCTAGCAGCGGATGTTAAACGGAAACACCAGGAAACGATCCAGACATTGACAGATAAAATCCACAGACTAGAAACGCTTCACAAACACTCGCGTTCCCAAACAGCGTTGCAGGACCTGTTACACACTCGCTCCCTCTTGCTAGAGGAACTGGGGAAACGTACAAAACGTCAATATGCACTAAAGTATTCTATGAACATGGTAATAAAAGTGGAAGACTACTAGCAAGGGCGGTGCAAGCCTCCAGAAATTCTCTCACAATTCACCACATACGCGACCGACATGGTTTGTTGCATGCAACTAATGAGGACATAGCTAAATGTTTTGAACGTTACTATTCTGGGCTGTATAACCTAAGTTCAGAAGATACAAACCCAATATCCCGGGAAACGAGGCGGGAAGAACTTGAGGATTTTTTAACCCAATTTAGCCCGCATACAATTACTGAACAACAGGCTGAGGAGATGGAGAGTCCTCTTTCCGAACAGGAACTACAGATCGCCATGAAACAGATGAAACCGGGCAAGAGCCCAGGCCCTGACGGGTTCTCACTACAGTATTATAAGTGTTTCATGGACGTTCTGTCTTCCAGGATGCTCTCTACCTTTAATGCCCTCTCAGCACCCAACGTATCCACAGGACACATGTTAGATGCACATATAACAGCCCTCCCTAAGGAAGGTAAAGATGTTACGGAAGTATCAAATTACAGACCAATCGCTTTGCTTAATGTGGATATAAAGCTATACGCAAAGATCCTGGCCAATAGATTACTACCCCTCCTTCCCGGCCTCATCTCCTTAGACCAGGTAGGGTTTTGTCCCAGGTAGAGAGGCTAGGGACAACACTATACATGCATTGAATGTTCACCGTTGGATGACATCATCTAAAACACTGGGTTTTTTTCTGTCGTTGGACGCGGAGAAGGCGTTCGACAGAGTGGCCTGGGACTACATGCGCCAGGTCCTGAAAGTGATAGGTCTTCGATCGCGCATGCTGTCTCAGATTCTGGCATTATGCTCTAACCCTACCACGCGTGTACAGGTAAACGGCCACCTGTCGGACGCATTCACTATAGGCAACGGCACCCACCAAGGCTGTCCCTTGTCCCCCCTGATAAATGTCCTTACCTTGGAACCCTTTTTAAACAAACTAAGATCAAACGCTGATATTAAAGGAATCCAAATAGGGGATGGGGAATTCAAAGTGGCCGCTTATGCAGACGACATCCTGCTATCACTCATGTCACCTTTCATTACCCTTCCAAACCTATTGAAAGACATAAAACACTTTGGGGCTCTGTCAAATTTTAAAGTTAACTACGCGAAATCGCATGCATTAAATATATCACTCTCCACACAGGACACAGACTGTTGCCAGAGCTCTTCCCCCTTCCGATGGGAGAGAGAGGCTATCACATACCTGGGTATCCGGATTACCACTAAACTGTCAGACTTGTACAAATTCAATTTTCATGTACTTATGCATAAAACAAAATCAGACCTAAAGGACTGGGCTGGACTAAATGTCTCTTGGTTTGGCCACTCGGCCTTGCTTAAAATGACTATTCTCCCACGCTTTCTATACTTGATGCAAACCATCCCCATACACCCCCCGACAGCATTTTTCACGACCTACAGACAGGCCTGTTCACTGTTCATTTGGAAGAACTCTCCACCACGTATCAAATATACTCGACTGACCCATACTAAGACAAAGGGAGGAATAGGCTTACCCGATCTTTACAAATATTACTTGGCCTGCCATCTCACCAGGATTGTGGACTGGAATATCCACTATGACAAAAAAAGTTATGGGTTTGTATAGAAAATTCCTTTACACAATTTCCAGTATAAGATCTTCCCTGGCTCTCGCCAACAGTATTATTGACACATCCACTTATTTACCCATCCTTGATAGCATTCACACGGGCAGGTAAATTAACACCTCTAACCTCGGTTCCGGGGGCCCTTAACCACGTTAAAAGGAAACCCAGATTTCCCACCAGTCAATGCAGGCTCATTTCTGAGCCATGAATGGCCTTACAAAGACATGAGGGCGCAACGCTTTTTTTTTTGAAAGGCGACCCCTTCTCTTATGACAACCTGGTTGATGTCTCTTTAACCAAATCTTTCCCCTTTTGGTCGTATAGACAAATACGCAACTTCCTGACTACACAAGCATCACACTCCACATGGACAAGACAGCTCACATCATTTGAATCCCTCTGTACAAGAAATTTGCCACGAAGGCATTTAATATCCCTCATATATACAATGTTATGTGAAGAGCCTAATATTAACAGAGATCCCGCATGCACCACCTGGGGTAGGGAACTTCAGATTTCTTTATCTGATGAGGAGTGGGAAACTATACAGGAATACGCACACACAAAGGTTCCATGAACGTAGCCATCCAAGAAAACTGTTAAAAAATCGAAACGCGCTGGTACAGAACTCCCTCCTTACTCCACAAATTCTCACCATCTATCCCTAACAAGTGCTGGAGATGTGGTAAAGCAGA
>JBBDGP010002493.1:725000-735778 GCA_037952835.1 Lithobates septentrionalis | reverse complement strand
TATGCAGCCACTTCCTATTGACATGCACTCACTTCAGCAACAGCCACATAGCATTGCTCAGTGCAGGTTTCCAGTTAGTGACCATGTCTGAAGTGTGTGTCAGCACTGTAGTCAGAACAAAAAAAAAAACAAAAAAAAAAAAAAACCTGTAGCTTACCAGAAGTGCTCTACCTTTTATAATGCCACAAAAAAATTCAGGCAGTACAGTATTATAAAACAGTGTCACAAATACTGTACACTGATAAATCCTTCACACAATTTATGAAACCCCTCCAGTGACAAAATTCTGTGGAGAGACTCCTAAATTAGACAGATGTCCGTAAATGAGCGTTCTATTACTGGTCACATCTTTACCACCACCTGAGTATAATTACTCACGCACCAGAAGTATGTGACACATGTTATTTCAGGTCTCATGCACTAGTAAACCCCGTTAATTTGATTCCTTCTCAGATTCAAAGAACTAGTCACTCAAATTGCCTGTGGTCTACCTGCAGCTGATATTTCCAACCCCCATTTAGGCCCCTTCACACTGTCCTGCAGCGGTTTGGCCACAGCTCAGCGTACCTGCGGTTTTCATGCGGGTTACCTGTGGTTTTCCTGACATATCAACTATGGTGTTATGATTGAATCGCTAACACAAGCCATCGCCCTGACAAATCACCTGCAAATAACTGCATTCTCCACGCCCCCCCCCAGTCCTTGGCACAATTTTCTTCCACAAGCTGGTCCCCGATGCCAAAAAGTTTGGGCACAGCTGCTCTAGGGTGTCTGCATTCAGAAAATATATGTTCGGGGGTTTTATGAAATCTTCAGGCCTAAAACTATTTTTTTTTTTTAAATTTTGTTAAAAAATAAATAAATAAATGCATACACAGCCCTTGCTATGGAGGGGTAAAAGAACAGTTCACCTTCTGGGACATGTTGAGCTTTGTCAAAAAAAAAAAGAAAGAAAAAAGAAAGAAAAAAACACACACACACACACACACACACACACACACTAACACACACACACTAACACACACACACTAACACACACACCTTTTTTAGCTGGCTCCTAGATTCAAAAGACTGCACTATGGGACTGGTTGTCTGTATTCTGAAAAATAGGATTTTTATAACCGCTTACCTGTAAAATCTTTCTTTGAAGTAAATCACGGGACACAGAGCCATAGTAGTTACTATGTGGGTTATAGGCCACCTTCAGGTGATGGACACTGGCACACCCTAAGACAGGAAGTCTACTCCCCATTTAACCCCTCCCACTACTGGGAGTAACTCAGTTTTTGTAGCAAAGCAATACACGTGTATACTAGAAAGAGAGGCGGGACCTCTGTGTCCCGTGATGTACTTAAAAAAAAATGATTTTACAGGTAAGCTTTTATAAAAATCCTATTTTCTTATAGTACATCACGGGATACAGAGCCATAGTAGTTACTATGTGGGATGTCCCATAGTAATGCCAACTGAGGGGAGGGAGACACCAGAATTAGGGCAACATGAGACTAGAGGAGTTATACTGCTGCCTGCAGCACATTACGCCCAAAGGCGATATCCTCATGCCTTTTTACATTCACCTGATAAAATCTGGTAAATGTATGGACTGAAGACCGAGTAGAGGCCTTGCAGATTTGAACCATGGAAGCTTGGTGATGCACCTCCACAAAGCACTAACAGCCCTAGTGAGGTGTGCTTTAATATGAAAAAGGTGGAACTTTCCTCCTTAAACCATAAGCTTGAATAATCACTTATTGAATCCATTTAGAAATAGTAGATTTCGATGCTGCCTGTCCTCTTTTAGGACCTTAAGGCAACACAAACAAAAAAATCAGTTTTCAGTCGCTGCCGCCGCCATCTTCGGTGAGGGAATCAGGAAATGAAGCCTTGCGGCTTCACTTCCCGGTTCCCTAATGCGCGAGTCGCGCTGCGCAATCCGAATGGTCCCTGCTGTCTCTGGGACCCGCGTGTGTCCCAGCAGACAGTGCGGGGGGACGGGAAGAGGCGTAGACTCCTGTGGCTACCAGCAAAACTAGTTTCCTTGTCAAAAGGATCAAGGGGATATGTCGTATTGGCTCAAAAGGCTGTTTCTGTAATGCCGACAGGACTAAATTCAAGTGCCAAGGGTTCAGGGATGACTTAACCGGAGGATTTAAGCCGAGTTACCCCCTGAATAAAGTTACTAAAGCAAGTGGTCGCTGAAAAAATACTGATAAGGCCAAAACCTGGTCCTTGATAGAAATAAAGCCGATCTTGAGTACTAATTCCAACTGTAGAAAGTCAAGGATTCTACCTATATTTCCTGGGGTGCCAACCCCTGGATTCACACCAGGAGACATGCCTTCCAGACTTTATAATATATGACTCTGGAGGCCAGGTTCCTTGCATTAACCAGAGTAGACTTCACTGAACCAGACAACCCACACTTCTCCAGAATGAGGGTCTCAATAGCCAAACCATTAAATTTAGCGTTTGTAAAGTAGGATCGAATACCAGACCTTGCGAGAGAGGGTATGGCCATGGCGGAAGTGTTCATGGGTCCCCTACCGCCATCTTTACGATCTCTGCATACCAAGATTTCCTGGGCCACAAGAATCACCGACTTCCCTTCCTGCTGGATCCTGCGAAGAAGTCGTGGACGCAGGCAGAATAGGAGGGAATGCATAAATCAGTGAGAACCGACTCCACGGGAATAGCAAGGGATCTGTTCCGCATGCTAGCGAATCCTTTGTTCTTGACACAAACTTGTTGATTTCTTTGTTAAACCTGGACACAAACAGATCTATGTCTGGGATCCCCCATCTTTGACATATTGACATGAAGATATCGGGCTGAAGGAACCATTCTCCCGGGAACAACTGCTGGCGACTCAAGTCCACCTGCCAAATTTCTTTTCCTAGAATGAAGACTGCCGATAGGCAAAGTACATTGTTGTTTGCCCAAGATAGGATATGATTCACCCATCTCTGGGCCGCACAACTTCTTGTGCCCCCTTGGTAATTAATATAGGCCATTGCTGTGGCATTATCTGATTGAATCCTGGCAGGACAATTCCGTAAACTGAACGTTCAGGCCCTCAGGACCAAGTGCTCTGCCTGAATTTCTAGAATGTTAATGGGCAAGGCCATTTCTGATCTGGGCCACTTCTCTTGGACAGTTGCCTCTTCAAGGACTGCTCCCCAACCCAAAAAAAGGTTGGCACATGTTGTTACCACTTCCCAGGTAACTGAAGGATTTTCCCCTTTGCAGATTTTTGGTTAACCATAAACTAAGGCTCCGGCGCACCCAGCCTACAGCACCTGGTATTTTCAGGCGGTCTCCCATCCAGACACTAACCAGGCCTGACCCTGCTTAGCCTCCAAGATCCAACGAGATCGGGCGCTTTCAGGGTAATGTGGCCGTAGGCTTTGGAGTCAGGCATATTGGGAATCTAGAGCTTGAACCCTTTGTTCCAAACTGAAAGGATACGGTTTTGCAGCAGTCTCGAATGAAACGGAGCATAAGGAACGGCCTCGAATGAAGCCACCATCTTTCCCAAAATAATTCATCTTGCTGTGAACCACCTGAATTAGTTCCTTTATAGCGCTGATCTTTGCCTGGGGCAAGAATACCCTTTTCTAGGTGTATCTATGATCAGACTAGGGCTGGGAGATTTTCTTAAAAAAAAAAAATTCTTCGACTCTCTTAAAAAAAAAAAAAAAAAAAAAAAACTCGATTCACGATTCTAATAGAGTTTTTTTTGGAAACCGCGCCGGTCCCGAGGCGCTGCGGGCATGAGCTTTTAGGCGAGGCCGCGGCCTAGTCCGCGGCGTCCGGCCTCGCGGACTAGGCCGAAGCCGCGGCCTCACCTAAAAACTCCTTGCCCGCAGCTCTTCAGGCCCCGCGCGGTGTCCGTGCCGGTCCGGAGGCGCCGCGGGCATGAGTTTTTAGGTGAGGCCGCGGCTTCGGCCTAGTCCGCGGCGTCCGGCCGTAGCCGCGGACTAGGCTGAAGCCGCGGCCTCGCCTAAAAACTCATGCCCGCAGCACCTCGGGGCCGGCGCGGTGAAAAAAAAAAAAAATCTAAAAAAATCGATTTGCTTAAATTTTGAATCGATTTGACCTCTCAACTCGGTTCAAGATTTAAATCGATTTTTTTTCCTAGCCCTAGATCAGACCCAAGTATTTTAGCCTTCTTCATGGTTTTAAAGAAGATTTCTTCTAAGTTGAGAATCCAACCTAGATATTCCAGGTAGTTGAATGTGGTGACCATACTTTGGTCTAAGCGGGCTACCGACTGGTCTATCAAGAACAGACCGTCTAGGTAAACCATAATCATTATACCTTAGAAGAGGGGCCAGAATCTTTGTAAACACTCAAGGTGCAGTAGCTAGACCGAAAATCAGAGCTACACACTGAAAACGAACATTTTCCATCTTGAAAAATAGATATTACTAGTGAGCGAGGAAATCGGCACATGGAGGTATGCATCTTTGATGTCGATTGACACCAGAAGTTCTCCACCTTGTAGGATGGAGATAACCGATTAGATTGACTCCATGCGAAAAAGTGGTTATATTCAGGAATTTAATTTAGATTTTTGAGATCCAGAATGCCCATTCGGTTTTGGAAAGAAAAAAAAAAAGGTTTGAACCAAACCCCTACCTCTGCTCTTATATGGGGACCACCATGATAATTTTTTTGCCAAAAGATGGTCCAATGCTTGAAAGACCTCTTTTTCTCTAGATCCTTAGGAACGTTTGATCTGAGAAAACAAGGAGTCTGGAACTCTAGTTTGTACCTTGGAGCTATTGAGGAAGTCCCCCATCTGTCTCGACACTCTTCCTGCCAGATCCTTGAGAACTGCAGAAGAATTCCCCCTATTCAAGCGAGCGGGGGCGCCTCCTCATAAAGGAGGCTTCAGTATTTTGTAGGTTTCCTCCCCCAAGACCTCTTTTGTCCCCGGGATTTACCCTGAGAATTACCTTCTGAACTTGACTGCGGAGGCCGTCGTGACTGCCTGGAGGCTGATGCCCCTGGCACAGGAGAAGGGGCTTGTTAAAATGAAAATATATTTACTCCTTGTCTTAAATGGCAAAGGTGTACCTTTTCCACTAGAATTTCTTTGGATTTATTACCCAAATCATCCCCAAATAGCTACCGCAAAAGGAAGACTAGCCAGGAGCTTCTTGCATGGTGCTTAGCGAAGGGCGCAAGACCTGAAGGATAGAATCTCTCATAGCAACTATTGCAAACATAAAGCTGCTAGTAGCTTGCCAGATCCTGAGCCTGCTGAGCAGGATAACCTTGAACACCTGCTTAAACTGGTCTCTTAACGATTAACCAATTACTATCAGTGCAAGCTGAAACACTCAATCTGCCAGAGAAAAAAAAAGTGTCTTTTTTTTTTAATATTAGGAATTCCAACTTTTTATCCGTTGGATGCCTAAGCATTTGAGCATTGTCTTCCGGACAAGTCAAACTCTTTTTCCCCAGAGGATATAGCAGCGTTAATTGCTGGTATACCCCAGTTTTAGTAAATTTTCTCCACCATAGGATAAAGTGTGAAAAAACAATGCTTATCTGGGTGATCCACTCAGATACAAAAAAGCTTTTCCAGCAATGAACGGACAGGAAAGGTATACACAGCTGGAGGAGGCTTTAGCGAACCCAAACACTCAGTTAAGGGTAGAGGTCGACCGATATATCGGCCGGCCGATATATCGGCCGATATTTGGCGTTTTTTACTTAATCGGCATCGGCCGATTGTGCTGATAAAAAAGGCCGATTGTAACTTCAGCCAACTTCAGCCGTGACTTGCAAATGACTTCTGTAATAGAAGTTAATGCAAGTTTCCCTAAGTTATCTGTGAAGTTTTCTTCTCTCCCCCTCTGGGCAGCCTGCCAAGTCTGATAAGAAGATACATTTGTATCTCTTTCAGGTTCTTTTTATCAATAGACTGAACTCCGTGTAGAAGTTCTCAGTTTAACCATTTAAAGACTAAATCTTTTCTGACATTTGTTGCTTACAAGTAAAAATCCTGTATTTTCTGCTAGAAAATCACTTAGAACCCCCAAACATTATATATATTTTTTTTAGCAGAGACCCTAGGGAATAAAATGGTGATTGTTGCAATATTTTATGTCACACGGTATTTGCGCAGCGGTCTTTCAAACGCAATTTTTACAAAAAAAAATACAGTAATGAATAAAAAAAAAAACCTAAGCAGTAAAGTTAGCCCATTTTTTTTCGTCCAAAAGTTTTGATTACCTGTTTTTGTGTATTTAATATTTAAGATAGTTTTTTTTTTTTTTTTTTTTTTTAAATTATACATACAAGTGAACTGATTGGAGGTTTGTTTTGTTTAATGTTTAAATGAAAAAAAAATTCTATATTACTTAAGGCTGCTTTCACACTGGAGCAGGCATGCGTTGATGGTAAAACGCTGCTAGTTTTAGCGGCGCTTTACCGTCATTTTAGAGGCGCTATTCGGCTGCTAGCGGGGCGCTTATAACCCAGCTAGCGGCCGAGGAAGGGGTTAAATGCGCCCCTGAAGCGCCACTGCCAAAACGCTTTGCAGGCGCTTCGGCAGTGGTGCACATTCATTTCAATGGGCAGGAGTGGTGGAGGAGGGGTATACACCGCTCCAAAGATGCCGTTTGCAGGACTTTTTTTTTTAACATCCTGCCAGCATATCGCCTCAGTGTGAAAGCACTTGGGATATCACACTGAGACTGCAGGGGAGCCGTTTTACAGGCACTTTACAGGCGCTATTTTTAGCCCAAAAGCGCCTGAAAAACGCCCCAGTGTGAAAGGGGTCTAACTGTTAGATTTTATGAGATGAAGGGAAAAAAGAAAAAAAAAAAAAAAATCGGCCAAATATATCGGCCCAAAAAAATCGGCATCACATATCGGCCATCGGCCACCGCAATTTCTAAATATCGGCATCGGCATCGGCCAGAGAAAAACCCATATCGGTCGACCTCTAGTTAAGGGTACATAAATGTGGAGCCGACCATTCAGCAAGAAATTGCACCATTACAAAAGCGACAAGCACCATCAATTAATAACAATTAAAGATTGTTAAAGCTGATCCACCCGCATTTGACACCTCAGAAGAGGAGTCATTAGCCTCACCACGGTCCCCTGAGGGAATTCATCTTCTCCTGGCCCTAGTTCCTCAGTTTGAGGGTCCTGGGTAATGGAAGAGAACCTGTCACATTTTGTCCCACACTGGGATGCAATTAAAGCTTCTAACTTTTTTTTTCCCCAATCCTATCATGACTGAGGAAAAAAGACCCTTTTAGTAACAAACAGGGGCTGCAGTGTTAAAAACAGTTGCAAACATTTCATGCCCCCGATGCTCACTCTGACCAGCCACCCCCTCTCAGGGGAGGATGCCATTGTAGAGATGAGTAGGCTTTCCAGAGCTTGAGGGAGACCCTTTTAGCCTTTTTTGGGGAAGTTTCAACCCCCCTTCTGACCTTAGCCCGATGCACAAAAGCAGAAGTAGTATCAGAAGAAATCGCATCCACTGCTTGAGCAATAGTTCAGCCACTGCTAATAATGCTCAGCCTGATGCAAATAGTAAATGTGTCAAATAGGAAATGCCTGTGTCACCAAACCTCTTTCATGCCCCTCTTAGCACTTGTGTCCCTCCGGCAACTTGTAGCCAGCACAAATGGAGTTTTTACAACACACTCCTGCGCCGGCGTTAAGCCCCGCCCCCTCCTTTTTCAAAAGAAAGTTTATCCGCGCGAGCGCGTCTCCGATCCGCCGGAATCGGCTTGTGTGTGAGGGAGGAATGGCGTGGAGGAGACCTGAAAGCCGGCGCTGTATAGGGGCGGTGAAAGAAAACTGCATCGCTGATCATTTTTTTTAGCTCTCCCCTAATGCTCAGCCTCATGAACAGGGGGAGAGCTCAGCCCAGGTGGAGGGGTGTCTGGTGGAAGCAAAACCCCCCCAAACTTACCAGAGGTCTGCCTGCTAGCCGGAGGAAAAAAGCCTGCTGCTTCTGTGACACAGCGGGATCTCTGAGGAGAGCATGAGAAGGTACGTGCTCCATACAGGCATGACATTTACTTTTTTTAAAAGGAGACATTTCATAAGAAAATTAAAAAAATTCCTTACCTTTCCGGCCGCAAGGTTTTCTGTAGTAAAACCAACAGACCCAATCTTCACCGTTCACTGTGGGTTCTGTTAAACCTTCAGGAACCGGGGACCCTCGGGGAACCCACAATCCTGGACCTGTAATAGCACCCCACCAGTAAAACTTTATGGCTTAAAATATTAAAGTACTGGATCCCAGGGTCCAGCTCTCAAAAAAGAGAAGCATTACAGGCAAAACCTTGTTTCTTCGGACGAGAGGCCCAGGTACCATTCAATTTGGCCCAAAAAGACACTTTGAATGGATCCGGCTGCATAGCTAGCCCCAGCAAGGATTGCTCCAGTGGAGCTCAGCACAGGACATCTGTACTCGTGACCAACACCTTAGACACTGGCGAAAAAACTGGGGTACTCCCAGAAGTGGGAGGGGTTATATAGGGAGTGGACTTCCTGTCTTAGGGTGTGCCAGTGTCCATCACCTGAAGCTGGCCTATAACCCACATAGTAACTACTATGGCTCTGTGTCCCGTGATGTACAATAAGAAAAATAAAACTAGTTATCTTGCTGTTCTGTCTCCCCCTCCTGTCCATGTCTCCACTGCAGTTGGGGATTTTGCAGTGTTGGCAGCTAGTGCACTCTCCGTTTTCACTGTATTTCTACCCTGAGCATTTCCTCCCTATCACATCTAAGCAGCCCATGTGACCATAGAGCCACACACGTGGCCTTATACACAATGGTAAATGACAGCTCACGCCCTCCTCCATGCCCACTAATCAGCTAAATACAATGGGGGCATAATACAACATCAACATTGATGGAGGCTTCCCCTCCCTGTTTTTCCAAGACACAGGCTGGAGGGGCATGACAGCCTGTGACTGGCAGATAACCCACAACGTTATTGCCAAAAATTAGGATTCAATTTCAAATATACTGTATATTTTAATGAGAATTTTAAACAATTTTATTTTACTTTTACTCTGCATTCCAAATGCTTTTATTCTAAACGTGTGACCTGTAGCAGAAGACTAGAAGCTCCTCCTGCCACTGTTTCCCTGCAGACAGGCTGGAAAATAGCTGGGTCATGTGACAGCTGTATCCATATCATCCACAAACAGAAAGTGAAGAGATAGTGTAAATTAAACTGTGTTCAGTATCACTTTAAGAACCAGGAAAGGTCTCTTGCAAGAAAGCACAGCCAACATCAAGAACCCGTGAGCTGAGGTAATGTACACCAAAAAGACAACCCTGCATGTACGGTTAGGTCCATATATATTTGGACACAGGCACAGCTTTAATTCTAGGGGTTGAACATAAAAGATCAAGTACAGATTTTAGGAACTGCAACCATTTTTTATATCACAGTCCCCCATTTTCAGGGGTTCAAATGTAATTGGACAAACGAATAATCATAAATAAAATGTTCATTTTAAATATTTTGTTCAGAATCCTTTACTGGCAATGACTGCCTGAAGTCTGGAACCCATGGACATTACCAAAGACTGGGTTTCCTCCTTTCCGATGCTTTGCCAGGCTCTAATTGCAGCTGTTTTCAGTTCTTTGTGGGTCTTTCTGCCTTTAGTTTTGCCTTCAGCAAGTGAAATGCATGCTCAATCGGGTTGAGATCAGGTGATTGACTTGGTCATTGCAGAATATTCCACTTTTCCTTCAAAAGCTCCTGGGTTGCGTTTGCAGTGTGTTTTGGCTCATTGCCCATCTGTACTGTGAAGCACCGTCCAATCAACTTTGCTGCATTTGGCTGAATCTGGGCTGACAGTATCGCTCTAAACACTGCAGAAGTCATCTGGCTGCTTCTGTCTTGTCACATCATCAATAAACACCAATGACCCAGTGTCACTGGAAGCATTGCATGCCATGCAATCACACTGCCTCCACCATGTTTTACAGATGACTTTGTGTGCTTTGGATCATGAGCTGTTCCAAGCCTTCTCCACACTTTCCTTTCCCTCATTCTGGTACAGATTAATCTTAGTTTCATCCATCCAAAGAAAGCTTTTCCAGAACTGGTCTGGCTTCTTTTTTTTTGGCAAAGTCTAATCTGGCTTTTATATTCTTTAGGCTTAAGAATAATTTGCACCTTGTGGTGAACCCTCTGTATTTGCGCTCGTGAAGTCTTCTCTTGATTGTAGACTGACAATGGTAAGCTCACCTCCTGAAGATAGGTGTCCTTCACTTGTCTGGATGTTGTTAATTAGTTTTTCTTTACCATAGAGAGTATACTGCGATCATCCACCACTGTTGTCTTCTGTGGACGTCCAGGTCTATGTTGCTGACCTCACCAGTGCATTCTTCTTTCCTTCAAAATGTATCAAACTGTTGATTTGGCCACTCCTAATGTTGCTACTGTCTCTCTGATGGATTGGTTTTGTTTTTGAAGCCTTACAATGGCCTGTTTCACTTGCATGGACATCTCCTTTGAATGCATAATGTATGTTCACAGCAATAGATTTTAAATTCAAATACCACACTTGAAAACAACTCCAGACCTTTTACCTGCTTAAATGATGAAGAAATAACGAAGGAGTAGCCCGCACCTGGCTATGAAGCGGCTTTTAATTCAATTGTTCAATTACTTTTGGTCCCTTGAAGAAAAAAAAAAGGGGGGGGGGGTGGGTGGCTATTCTTAGAGCTGTAATTTCTAAACCCTTCCTCCGATTTGGATGTACATAACCTCAAATTA
>JBBDGP010002493.1:672500-722500 GCA_037952835.1 Lithobates septentrionalis | reverse complement strand
TAGAACCATCTCAAGGATGATCAGAAGAAATGGACAGTTAAATATAGTAGTGTCACAGCAAAGGGTCTGAATACTTAGGACCATGTGATCTCTCTCTCTCTCTCTCTCTACCTCCATCTACCTCTACCTCCATCTACCTCTACCTCCATCTACCTCTACCTCCATCTACCTCTACCTCCATCTACCTCTACCTCCATCTACCTCTACCTCCATCTACCTCTACCTCCATCTACCTCTACCTCCATCTACCTCTACCTCCATCTACCGCTACCTCCATCTACCGCTACCTCCATCTACCGCTACCTCCATCTACCGCTACCTCCATCTACCGCTACCTCCATCTACCGCTACCTCCATCTACCGCTACCTCCCTCTATCTATCTATAGCTCTCTATTTTTTAACTTTTTGCTATAATATCCAAAATAAAAATAAATGAAAAGAAACACATTTCATCAGTATTCCTCTACATAATACCAATATGTATTCTACATGTTTTTTTTTTTTTAAATGCCAAAAATATAAAATCGCAAAAAGCGTATATTGGATATTGGTTTGCGCAAAAGTTATAGCGTCTACAAAATAGGGGATAGATTTTTGGCATTTTTATTATAATTTTTTTTTTTTAATAGTAATGGCGGTGATCAGCGATTTTTAGCGGGACTGCGACATTGCAGCGGACAGATCGGACACTTGAACTTTTGGGACCAGTGACATTTATACAACAATCAGAGCTAAAAATAGCCACTGATTACTGTATGTCACTGGCGGGGAAGGTGTTAACACTAGGGGGCGATCAAGGGGTTAAGTGTTTCCTAGGGAGAGTGTAATGACTGGAGACAGATCGCTGTTCCTAATCACTAGGAACAGCAGATCGGTCTCTCCTCCCGACAGAACGGAAATCTGTCTGTTTACACGGACAGATCCCCTGTTCTCTCTCCCTCAGGAGCGACCACGGGTGGCCGGCGGACATGACGGCCGCGCGCATTGGCTCTGGCGTTGCGCCGAGGGAGCGTGCCCCCTAGTGATCTTAAAGTGGCCTACGTACAGGTATGGCCAATCGCCCAGGAGAGGCAACCTGCCGCAGTACAACTGTGGCGGTTGGTCCTTAAATGGTTAACCGCTTGCTGACGCCCAACATACTAATATGATAAAACTGTCTGCTGGATCACGTACCTAGTACATGATCTGCCAGCTGGTCATTCTGTGATTCGTTACAGCACAAGCCGATCAGCAGGTCTCGGCCAATGATTGACTGCTGCCACATGTTGATCGGCTCAGCGATTCATGGAACAGAGCTCTATGATTGTTAATACAGAGCGCTGTTCACCGACAGGTGATCTTGCTGTTTTCAATTCCCTGTTAAGCAGCGGAAAAAAAAAAAAAAAAAAAAAAAAGCACAAGATCTTTATTAAAAGCTGCACATATCACATAGGCACATATTTAACCCCTGAAGCCCTTCCTACCCAGCGTTATTTGTACAGTGACAATGCATATTATCAACACTAATCACTGTATTAATGTCACTGGTGATGTCAGTTAGTCAGTTCCCCCCAGTGTCAGATTGCACATGGCACTACCGCAATCCCATTATAAGTCACTGATCACCACCATTAGTAGTATGTTTTAAAAAATTTCAGTATTTACCGTATATACTCGAGTATAAGTCGAATTTTTCAGCCCTTTTTTTTGGGCTGAAAGTTTCCCTTCGACTTATACTCGAGTCCGCGCTGTCTGTCTGCATGATCAGCGTGTCATGCAGGCAGACGGCGGCCGGCGTGTGCTGATAATGCACGGAGGCTATTCCAGCTTTCAAAAGCCGCGCCTCCTGCTCTTCTGTGATAGGCTGAACAGCTGTCAGTGTACAGCCTATCACGGACATTCTCTCATCCTCGTCCGTGGTATGAGAATGAGAGAATGTCCGTGATAGGCAGTCAGCGGTCAGCCTATCACAGACGAGAAGGAGGCGCGGCTTTTGAACTGTGGAATGGCCGCCGAACAGTATCATCACACGGCCGCTGTCTGAGGATGGAGATCGCCACAGGAAGGCTACACAGGACACAGGTAGGCTGCACATGCACACAGGACACACATGCACCCATGCACACAGGACACACATGCACACGACACACATGCACACGACACACACGCACAGGACACACACGCACAGGACACACACGCATGTACAGGACACACACACACACATGTACAGGACACACACACACACATGTACAGGACACACACACACACACATGTACAGGACACACACACACACGTACAGGACACACACACACACGTACAGGACACACACACACATGTACAGGACACACACACACACGTACAGGACACACACACACACATGTACAGGACACACACACACACACGTACAGGACACACACACACACA
Source organism: Lithobates septentrionalis (assembly GCA_037952835.1). Lineage (NCBI taxonomy): Eukaryota > Metazoa > Chordata > Amphibia > Anura > Ranidae > Lithobates > Lithobates septentrionalis. Next base: position 720,096 of record JBBDGP010002493.1, on the reverse strand, counting down.
TGTACAGGACACACACACACACACACGTACAGGACACACACACACACACACACACGTACAGGACACACACACACACACGTACAGGACACACACACACACACGTACAGGACACACACACATGTACAGGACACACACACACACACACACACACATGTACAGGACACACACACACACATGTACAGGACACACACACACACATGTACAGGACACACACACACATGTACAGGACACACACACACACACACATGTACAGGACACACACACACACATGTACAGGACACACACACACACACACGTACAGGACACACACACACACACGTACAGGACACACACACACACGTACAGGACACACACACACACACACATGTACAGGACACACACACACATGTACAGGACACACACACACACACATGTACAGGACACACACACAGGACACACATACACACATGTACAGGACACACACAGGACACACATACACACATGTACAGGACACACACAGGACACACATGCACACAGGACACACATGCACACAGGACACACATGCACACGACACACATGCACACGACACACATGCACAGGACACACATGTACAGGACACACATGTACAGGACACAGGTAGGCTGCACAGGACACAGGGAGGCAGGCAGCTGCAGATGGACATTATTGACCCTCTGCATTTCTCACCCTCGACTTATACTCGGGTCAATAAGTTTTTCCCAGTTTTTTGTGGTAAATTGGGGGTCTCGACTTATACTCGGGACGACTTCTACTCGAGTATATACGGTATCCCAGTTTGTAGATGCTAAAACTGTCACAAAACCAAAATTCATATACACTTATTGGGACCTTTTTTTTTTTTTTAACCAAAGACATGTAGCAGAATACATTTTGAATAAAATTCATGAAGAAATTTTTTTTTTCCATGTTTTATAGCAAAAAAGTAAAATAGTTCCCCCCCAAAAAAATTGCCTTTTTGTTTATATCAAAAAATTAAAAACCCAGTAGTGATCAAATTCCACCAAAAAAAAGAAAAAAAAAAAGCTCTATTTATATAAAATTATATAAAATTTTGTTTACGTTCAGTGTTGCATGACCGTGCAATTGTCAGTTAAATTAGCGCAGTAAAAAAATAGCAAAAAATGGCCTGGTCATGAAGGGGGTAAAATCTCCTGGAGGGCAAGTGGTTATTAAAAAGGGGTCTACTGACTTTCCAACAGAAACTTTCTGCAAACTGTCTGGATCCTGCCAGAGGATCCTGTGTATTTTTACAGAAATGGGAGCCAGGAGAGTATTTTGATGCAAGGAGTTTGCCAATCAACTTTGCAGTAGTGCAAGGTTACTGAGAGTTCAAATTTGTGGAGTTTTGGATGAATGCATCAGGGTCAATCCAGGGTTGTATGTAGGGCTGCAACTAACGATTATTTCCCTTATCGTCTTTCAGGACAGCACTTGAGAGAGTGACTCCTCCCCTTGCCAACAGGAAACACCTCTTCCACCAAACTTTAAAAAGGAGGCTCCTTTCCACTTCTTGTCAGTTTTTGTGTTTCCTCCGGAGGGAACACTTCGTGGGGAAGTCAGGGCTCTCAGGTGCTGTCCTGGGAGCTCAGGTTTCCTGGGTTTTTTCATCAAACACTTTTTTTACCTCATGAGAGTTGTTCCTCCCATTCCACAGCTGAGGTGAAGTGCTGCTGGCTGGGCTCCCTCTCCCTCTTCATATGGGCTCAGGGTGAGTCCGACTGTCGTGGGCATCGCTCCTAGGCAGCGGCAAGACAGGCGGTGGCCGTTTACTGTGTTTTTTTCTCAGGTCCACCGCCTGTTGCTTATTGCACCGCCATCTTGGGGATGGCAGCGGGGCTCCATCCGCCGGAAGTGAGGCAGCCGGAGGGGGCGGAGCCCACGGAACAGGCGTGCGGCGTCATTTCCGCCGGAAATCGCAGAGGGAAAGGGGAGGAATGGGGCTGGTGCTTATTTAGCGGTTCCGGTCCGGTGCACAGGCGCTATTGGAGTCCGGAACCGGCGTTTAGCCACACAAACACAGCAAGCGCTCCTCGAAGGAATCGATGGCGGCAGCAAGTGGGACAGGCACAGGCACCAGCAAGGCCCAGGTAAGGGGCAGTTGTATACTGTCCTCCTTGTACTGTGGGGTCTCTCTCTCCCTCTCTATCCCCCCCCCGGTGGCAGGGGCCTGTCTGGGCACATAAGGCAGTTTAGTTCTTACTGTGCACCTGTGGTGAGCATCCTTGGGTATAGGACAGGTTGTCTCATTGAGATGGTTTCTTCTTTTGTCTCATGGCAGGCCAAGAGCTCTAAACCAGTGGCAAAAAGAAAATGTCCTTCATGTAAATCCAAGCTACCTGAAGGATGGAAGAAGACGTTATGTCAAGCTTGTATTGATTTGCTAGTTAAAGAAGAAGCTTCTTCCGCTTGCAGCGACTTGATTGCATCTGTTAAAAAAGAACTTGATGCGACTATTCAATCATTTCGCTCTTCCCTAGCAAACCCATCCCTGAGTCAGCCTACTACCTCACAGTCCTCCCAAGGCTCACTTATAGTCCCGGCGGTGGAGACTGAGGCATCTCCTACCCCAGAGGGACATTCACCCTCTCAATCTGAGGATTCTGATGAGGGTGAGGAAGGAGAAAATTTACCTTCAAGATTTAAATTGTCTTTAGAACAGGTAGATGGCCTGTTAAAAGCAATCTATACCACACTGGGTCTGGATGAGGAAAGAAAGGAGTTATCTCTGCATGATAAAATGTATGCAGGGCTTAGCGAGCACAAAAATCGCAATTTCCCAGTGCACTCTGTTATCTCTGAAGCTATTAAGAAAGAGTGGGCAGAGCCAGAGAGAAAGCCTTTCTTTCCCAAAGCCTTAAAAAGGCGTTTTCCTTTTGATGAAGATCCAGCGGCGGTTTGGAACAAAAACCCCAAACTAGATGCCGCATTTTCCCAGGTCTCGAGGTCTACAGATTTGGCATTCGAGGACATGGTGTTGAGAGATCCCATGGATAAAAGGATGGACCAGGTTCTAAAAAGGGCTTGGCAATCTATCATGGGAAATCTTAAACCTGCTATGGCAACTACAGTGGTATCCAGAAATATGGAGTTCTGGTTAGAGCAACTTAAGGCCCATATCTCAGCAGACTCACCAAAACAAGAGATTTTGGATTCATTCTCAACTCTGTCGGCCGCTGTCGCATTTATATCTGATGCATCAGCGGAATCAATTAAAATGACAGCTAGATCTGCTGCCCTGGCCAACTCAGCCAGAAGGGCTTTGTGGTTGAAAACTTGGCCGGGGGACGCGGCATCCAAAAACAAGCTGTGTGGGATACCGTTCCTGGGTGACTTGCTTTTTGGGCCTGACTTAGATGTGGTTCTAGATAGAACAGCGGATAAAAAGAAGTCTTTTCCCATCAAAAGAAAAAACAGCCAGTTAAACGTTTTTTTCGTTCCCAAAGGGCTCAAGAACAAAACAAACCCCAGGAGAAAAGAAAAAATTGGGCTTCGCAGAAGGGAAAGGGAAAAGGAAATGTCCTTTTCCATCCTCCTGCAGCCTCCGGTAAAGCGCAATGACTTGTGCGTACCGGTGGGGGGAAGGCTTCAAGGTTTCCTTCCCCTTTGGGCCAGCATGACAGAAAGTCTATATATTTTGGACATGCTGTCCCAAGGTTACAGGATAGGGTTTTCGGATCGCCCGCCGGAAAGATTCTTTGTAACAAACCTACCAAGGGATCAAACAAAGGCTCTGGCCATGAAGAACCTTTTAAGGGATCTGAGGCACCAGAGGGTAGTGATACCAGTATCCCCAGAAGAACAGGGTCAGGGTTTCTATTCTCACATCTTTCTGATAAGAAAACCATCCGGAAACTTCAGTCTTATCCTCAACCTAAAACCCATGAACAGGTCAGTCCTATACAAAAAGTTTTGTATGGACTCAATTTTCACGGTCAGAAGCATTCTGACAAAAGATTGTTTTATGGCATCAATCGATCTGAGGGATGCTTATCTTCATATTCCTGTAGCACCTCAGTCCCAGAAGTTCCTGAGGTTTGCGGTGAATATGGGCAAGGAGATTATACATCTTCAGTTCAGGGCCCTTCCCTTCGGCCTGTCGTCAGCTCCTCGTATTTTTACGAAGATAATGGCGGAAGCTCTTGCCCCTCTTCGACTCCAGGGGATTGCGGTAATTCCATATCTGGACGACCTCCTCTTTTTTGCCCCATCCAGGGAAAAGTTGCAGGAGGATTTGAACAAATCCCGCAGTCATTTGGAGTCAATAGGGTGGATAGTGTATGTTCAAAAATCAAATTTCATCCCAGCTCAGCAAGTACTGTTTCTGGGTTATTTGATAGATTCAGTGGAGCAAAAGATTTTTCTCCCAGACGAGAAAAAGATCAAGGTCCAAAGGGTAATAACGGCACTACAAACAAATCAACTGATTTCAGTCCGAAAGGTTATGTCGGCTCTGGGGACATTAACCTCTTCAATGCCAGCCATCCAATGGGCAAGGCTGCATTTCAGGACTCTACAGAGGTTCCTTCTAAGGACATGGAACCACAGGACGGAGAGTTTAGATACAAAAGTAAAGATTCCCACCAGAGTCAAACGTTCACTTTGGTGGTGGAAAAGTCAGGTGGTACTGCAAAAAGGTCTTCTTTGGTCTTTTCCGACCGGGAAAGTGGTCACAACAGACGCCAGTTTGCAGGGATGGGGGGCCCACATGGGTCAGGCCTTAGCGCAGGGAACATGGTCCCAGTTCTTGGCCCAAAAATCCTCAAATTGGAGAGAGCTGAAAGCGGTTGCTCTAGCATTAGCTTTCTTCTCTCAAAACCTCATAGGTTGCCATGTCCAGATTTTGTCAGACAATGCCACGGCCATAGCCTACCTGAACAAACAAGGAGGCACAAGAAGCAGGGCTCTTCACTTACTGTCAGTAGAGATTCTGGAGTGGGCAGAGAACCACTTACTATCTCTATCCGCAGTCCATCTAAAAAGGCACATTGAACGAAGTAGCGGATTATCTGAGCCGACAGAAAGTTCAGGAATCAGAGTGGAGTCTGAACAGGAAGGTGTTTGCATTAATCACCAGTGTTTGGGGCCTTCCGCAGGTAGATCTGTTTGCTTCAAAACAAAACACGCAGCTCCCGAATTTTTTCTCCCTTCAGAGAGACATTTGCTCTCAGGGGATAGATGCTCTGGCACATCCATGGGATTTTCACCTAGGGTATGCTTTTCCTCCATTCAGGTTAATCCCTCTAGTGTTGAGGAAAATACTGGAAGAGAGAGTATCAATAATTTTGATTACTCCATATTGGCCAAAGAGGGCTTGGTTTTCCACGATTCTTCAGTTGGCAATCAAACCATGTTGGCATCTTCCGCTCAGTCAGGATCTGCTGACTCAGGGGCCAGTGCATCATCCAGATGTAGGCAGGTTAAAACTCACTGCCTGGTATCTGAGGAGCAGTTAATGAGAAGCAAAGGCTTTTCTGAACGTTTAACTACGATGTTGCTTTCCAATAGGAAAAAGGTAACCAGGGATATTTACGCCAAAGTATGGAAAGTCTATGTTTCTTTCTGTCATTCTGAACATAGGGAGGTTAAGGATCTAGTTTTAGTGCTGGAGTTCTTGCAAAACGGTGCAGACAAGAATCTGGCGGTCAGCACTCTTAAGGTGCAGGTGGCCGCCTTGGGAGTTTATCATCTGGAGAGATCCTTATCTTCAGAAACTCTGATCATGAGATTTTTCAAAGCACTTTCCAGGTCTAGACCGGTCCCGGTGAAGCATTTCCCAAATTGGGATCTCTCGGTGGTTCTGCAGGCTCTGGCAAAAGAACCATTTGAGCCTTTACAGGCCATATCCCTAAAGAATTTAACTTTGAAGACTATTTTTCTGGTCGCAATTACTTCAGCAAGAAGGATTAGTGAACTGCACGCCCTATCAGTAAAGGAGCCTTTTTTGTCAGTTTTTCCTGATAGAGTTGTCCTTAAAGTAGATCCGGGGTTTTTGCCAAAAGTGGCAAGCTTTAGTAACAGGTCTCAGGAGATTACTCTACCAACCTTTTCTGCTAACCCTTCGGGTGCAAAGGAAGAGCAATTTCACAATTTAGACGTAAGATGTATCCTATTACAGTATTTGGAAGTAACAGGAGGGTTTAGAGTTTCAGATTCATTATTTGTTCTTTTTTCTGGAAACAAGAAAGGCCAACAAGCATCATTGGCTAGATGGCTTAAGACAGCTATTTCTGTAGCCTATTCTCAAATGGGTTTATCTTCCCCGCTGGGAATTAGGGCTCATTCAACAAGAGCCCAGGCCACTACATGGGCAGAAAGAGCTGGTGCCACCCCAGATCAGATTTGTAAGGCGGCTACGTGATCAAGCTACTTAACGTTTGTCCGTCATTACAGACTGGATCTCCTATCAGCAGGTGATCAGGCTTTTGGCAGAAAGGTTCTGCAGGCTGTGGTCCCTCCCTAGGGGGGTAAGTCTCTCTTATCCTCTCAAGTGCTGTCCTGAAAGACGATAAGGGAAAATTCAAGTTAGACTTACCGGTAACTTGTTTTCCTTGAGTCTTTCAGGACAGCAGCATCCCGCCCTATTGTTTTTACATATATATATATACTGTGACTAATCATATCTCGATTATGTGTTCCAGTTTGGGGCCGGAGGTTCTCTACTACTACTACTGACAAGATGTGGAAAGGAGCCTCCTTTTAAAGTTTGGTGGAAGAGGTGTTCCCTGTTGGCAAGGGGAGGAGTCACTCTCTCAAGTGCTGTCCTGAAAGACTCAAGGAAAACAAGTTACCGGTAAGTCCAACTTGAATTTTTCATAATTGATTAGTTGGTCGATTTTTGTTTTGATTAATCGGATATTAACATTTAAAAAAAGTGTGGTATATAAAATAGTTAATATGTAAAGTAAAAAAAAAAAATGTATTCTTGCTTATCTATATGCAGTGGTAAATATAAATAACCAACTATATGGTTAGGGAGCAAAATCTCTAATCCACTCTGAGAACAGACAGAAGAGCTATACTGTGTATACTATTAGGAAGGTGAAGCTGGTAAATATCAGACTAGGAGATCAAATTTGTTATTTAATGGTTAAATAACCGGCTTCCCCATGGCGTCAGAGGAGGGCGGGGTCATCCGGTTACGTCACCGGGTGGCCCTGCCCTCAGTTATATAAGAGCTGTCACAGGGAAGACACATCACAAGGAGGGAGCCTCCCATGGAGGCGGGTCGGTTGCACCTTTTTTTTTTCGGTCTATCAGGCGGCATGAACTTACTTCGTGGGAAGTTTTTATTTTTTAATAAAGGACTTGTCCCAAGCTGTCTTGTCTTTTTTATAATTTTGACACTTTTTTGTGCAATGGTAGGGGTACATTTGGAGGCGGGGATCTGGGGGACCCCTTGTTAAAAGGGAACCTCCAGATTCCGATAAGCCCCCCCCCACCCGCAGACCCCCACAACCACTGGGCAAGGGTTGTGGGGATGAGGCACTTGTACCCATCAACATGGGGACAAGGTTGAGGGCATGTGGCCTGGTACGGTTCAGGAGGCGCGCTCTCTCATCCCACCCTCTTTTCCTGCGGCCTCTGCCAGGTTGCATGCTCGGATAAGGGTCTGGTATGGATTTTGGGGGGGGTGGGGGGCCGACCCCATTTTTTAAAACGTTTTTGGTGCAGGGTTCCCCTTAATTTCCATATCAGAAGGGCCTGGTATGGATATTAGGGGGACCCCCACGCAATTTTTTTTAAGTTTGGATTCGGGGGGGAATCCCATGCTCTTTTTTTCAATTATCTGTATATATATTGCCGAGACCCGACAATTCATTACAGCCGCGATCAGTTTTAAATTAAAATTTTACCTTTAGAAATGTCATGTTGCTGTGGTACTGTTCTAAACACGGGGAAAAAGAGCTACTTTACAGGCATACTATAGACTTCCCCCAGGCACGATATTTAAAAAGGAATATTTCATTTTTATTGTTTCACTTTAAGCATTAAAAAAAAAAAAAAAAAAAAAAAAGGAAAAAAAACCATCACTACTCCCGAAAAAAACGCAGTTTTAAAAAAAAATTTTTGCATTGATATATGTCCCCTGGGGCAGGACCCAGGTCCCCAAAACACTTTATGACAATAACTTGCATATAAGCCTTTAAAATTAGCACTTTTGATTATTCATGTTAGTGTTACAGACTTTAACTGTGTTTGTGTGCTCTGCCAAATTTTTTGCCTGTTCGCATGTTCTGCTGGGAACCAAACAGGAGGGTGTTCGGCTCATCCCTGATTGCGAGTAATGCAGTTTACGAGCGTTTAGCAATACGAGACGTTTTAAAAAAAAAAAAAAAATCCTGGCTCGATTTGCGAGCGTTGTCTCGCAAGACAAGCAGGATTCAAGCCGCTGGGCTGTGGCCACATGCGGTACTGCATACACCGGCGCCCCCGCACCTGTGGCCACATACAGTACTGCATACACCAGCAGTCACTGTGGAACGAATTATCTGAGTTTCCATTGACTCCTATGGGAAAACTCGCTTTGATATACGAGTGCTTTGGATAAGAAGCATGCTTCTGGAACAGATTATGCTCGTAATTCAAGGTACTACTGTACTTTAAACAGGAGAAGCACACCTTAATGTTTTTTCAGCTTGGGAGTGATTGAGAGGGACTGTCCATCCTCCCAGGAGTTCGACTCCAATGAATCACTTTCCACTTCATTTTCTACTGCCTCCCATTTTGATTTGAAAACACTTGTGCTCCCTGTGGTCTCTATGAGAGCAGAGACTTTCCCCATAAAGTCTGCCAAAAACTTACACCATTCAGCGCCAAAGACCAGGGAACAGGTTTTTCTATTAAAAAATTGATCCACCCACCCACGTTTAAATTAAAATTTTCAGGAGGGAAAAAAAAAAACAAAAAAAATAAAATTAATTTTTAGTGCACACAAACAGTATAATAGCCAATTGTTTGGTAAAAAGATGTTGCTTCAAGTAAATAGATATCAAAAGTCTGAAATGGTATTATCCATAGGCAACGCTTTAACACGTGGTGCAATCACTGTTTACATAAGTGTGAAATACCCATGTGCTTGTGGGCGCATAGGGGTGCTATGCCCCTCCCTTGTGATAGTTTAGGCAGTGAAAGCCATTCTTTATGGAGGGGTCTATTAGACCCATGATTCCTCCTCTGCCCTCTAAGGCAGCTGATCAAACAGTTTTTTTATTGGCTGCTTTCCTGACTGAACCAGCCAGGACACACCAAATGGGAAAAAAACAAACAAACAAAAAATTTGCTTCTGACTTCTTTAGTCACTGGAGAAGAAGAAACTCATGTGGGTGGAGGGGCGCTTCCAAGCCCTATCAAAGTGATCGGGTTGCTTGCCACTTGGATCACTATGATACAGTTGGTGCACAGCTGCAACTATGATTCCGATATAACCACTTGATTCTGAGACCATATACATATGACCTAAGGACAGCAAGTTGTTTATAAAAAGTTGGCCTGTACCCGATACTCTTAATCCCCAAAACAAAACTAATATCCTACCAAAGGGGAATATAATATATTAAAAAAAGTGTAAGCCTGACAATAAACCATTACTTATAAAATAAATTTATAACAGCTGAGAAGGAAAAAAAAAATACACACAGAAAACGTACGTTTCATGGGTTCCAAAAAAGAAAATGGGCATTTTATTTGACGGAGACTTAACTGCCCCATCAGGAAGTTCATCAACCTGTGAAAGAAATGAAAAAAAAAAAAAATTAAGCCTTCATGTCAATAATAAAAAAATAAATTACAGTTAATATTTACATAAGAAAGTACAATCCCACTGTCAGCCTAGGTTCACACTGATGTGATACAGGAAACAGCGAATCCTGTGCATTTCCCGCACCGCATTGAAATCGCACAGCGTTTCATACGATCTGTTGCGGGTGTCCATGTTAAATTAATGACACCCCAAAACAGCTCATTGCCAGAATCAGGAAAAAAAAAAAAAAAAAAAAAAGATCTTGCACCATTTTGGTGCGGATGTCGTGCGATTTGAGCCATACAAAATGAATGCAGTGTGATTCCTGGGAAAATTTCATGCGGTGTACCGCACTGCACAAGTGTGAACCCAGGCTAAAAAAATATTTGAACTGATGAGAAATAGCCTTGCTTGTTTTACGTAAAAGGCATACAAGATGAGACTATCATGGCACACTCATTTCATTAAGTTGTGTCTTTCCAGTAAAAAAAAAAAAAAAATACATTTGAGACAAGATACTGCTTTAGAAAAAAATAGGAAAAGGGGAATTGGGAAAATAGGACTTTATATGAGACACATCACTTAGGTTGAATCAATCAATTAATAGTAGAAATATTTATTGTTAGCCATAATTAGGCACTGTATACCGGTAACATTAATAGTAATAAATCAATATGTACAATACAGAATAAAGAAGGACATGATAAGTACATCATGTAACAATCCAGGTAATATAATAGAAGTTGTTGCACACATGAAATAATGAACCGGCAACATCCCTAATGCATGAAAGGACATAATATGGAATAAAATAGCATATAAGATTACATGATTGATTCAAACAGTAAAACCCTAGTAAACCCATGATTAATGTGACATAGCATCAAAAATTCATGCTCGACGCGTTTCGTGGCACAACCCACGAAACGCGTCGAGCATGAATTTTTGATGCTATGTCACATTAATCATGGGTTTACTAGGGTTTTACTGTTTGAATCAATCATGTAATCTTATATGCTATTTTATTCCATATTATGTCCTTTCATGCATTAGGGATGTTGCCGGTTCATTATTTCATGTGTGCAACAACTTCTATTATATTACCTGGATTGTTACATGATGTACTTATCATGTCCTTCTTTATTCTGTATTGTACATATTGATTTATTACTATTAATGTTACCGGTATACAGTGCCTAATTATGGCTAACAATAAATATTTCTACTATTAATTGATTGATTGATTCAACCGAAGTGATGTGTCTCATATAAAGTCCTATTTTCCCAATTCCCCTTTTCCTATTTTTTTCTCAAACGAATATGGAATGGAGACCAATGCACGATATGTCATGGCCTCATATAAAGTTCCAACATTTTTTCTCTTTCTCTCAAGATACTGCTTTAGTCTTTTCTGCATAAGACCTAATAATTTATAGCACCTTCCCAAATCACAGAAAAATAGGATTTTTATACCAGCTTAGTGTAAAATCCTTTTCTTGGTGTACATCACGGGACACAGAGCCTTAAGTAATTAATTACTTAATGGGTTATGGGCCACCTTCAGGTGATGGACACTGGTATACCCAATACAGGAAGTTCACTCCCTATATAACCCCTCCTCCTTCCAGGAGCACATCAGTTTTTGCAGCAAAGCAATATACTTAAATCCCAAAAGAGGGGAGGGACCTCTGTGCCCCATGATTTACTCCAACAAAAGGATTTTACAGGTAAGCGGTTATAACAATCCTATTTTCTTTATCATACATCATGGGACACAGAGCCTTAATTACTTAATGGGATGACCCATAGCAATGCTACTTAAAAGGGAAGGGAGACACAACCAGCAGGGTACCCCCAGACTTGAGGGCTTATACTCCGGCAGCACACTGCGCCCAAAAGGCGATATCCTCATACCTCCTTACATCCATCTGATAACATTTTGTGAATGTATGTACTGAAGACCAAGTTGTGGCCTTACAGATCTGAGCCATGGAGGCCAGGTGAGGCACTGCCCAAGAAGCACCAACCGCCCTGGTAGAGTGTGCCTTAACTTGAAAAAAAGGGGGAATCTTACCCCTTAAATTTAAAAGAGAACTTGCCGAATCCACTTAGCGACAGTGGATTTTGACGCTGCCTGTTCTTTCTTAGGACCCTCTGGCAGAATAAATAAGACATCAATCTTACGAATCCGAGCAGTTGTCTTTAAATAGATCTTCAATGCTCTCACCACATCAAGACAATGTAGTGACTTCTCTTCCCTGGAACACGGTTTTGGAAAAAACGATGTCAGGACAATATCTTGGTTCAGGTGAAAACCTGAACCACTTTTGGTAAAAAATCTGGACGAGGGCGTAACACCACTCTGTCCTCATGAATAATAAAATATGGCTATTTACACGAAAGAGCAGCCAATTCCGAAACCCTCCTTGAGGATAATGCAAACAAGAACACCAGCTTCCTTGTCAGGACTAAGGTAATATGCTGTATCGGTTCAAATGGCTGTTTTTGTAACACTGACAAAACTAAGCTCAAGTCCCAAGGGCTCAAACTTGATTTAACTGGCGGATTAATCCGCATCACCCCTTGCATAAAACCCACGGACTAAAGAAGGCGTAGCAAGCGGTCTTTGAAATAAGATCAATAAGGTTGAGACTTGGCCCTTAATAGTACTCAAGGCCAATTTCATCTCTACGCCTGTAGAAAGGCAAGAATTCTGCCTACGATACATCTCCGAGGGTGGCAACCCTTGGATTCACACCAGGAAACATAAGCCCTCCAGACTCTAATATATAGTTCTGGAAGCTGGCTTCCTTACATTAATCAAACTAGAGATAATTGACCCGGAAAGCTCATGTTTCTTCAGAATGCAGGTTTCAATAGCTAGGCCATTAAATTTAGCGTTTGTAAAGTAGGATGGAATATCGGCCCCTGTGGGAGCAGGTCTGGCCTTAGTGGAGGGACCATGGATCCTCCACTGCCATCTTTAAGATTTCTGCATACCATGACCTTCTGGGCCATGCTGGTGCTACCAGAATTACCGGCTTTCTTTCCAGCTTGATTCTGCAAAGAAGTCATGGTAGGAACTGAATAGGAGGGAATGCATAGATCAGTGAGAACTGATCCCACGAGGTCACCAACGCATCTGTTCCACATGCGAGTGGATCCCTTGTCCTGGACACAAAAAGTTGACTAACTTCATGTTGAATCTGGACGCTAGAAGATCTACGTCCGGAATCCCCCATCTTTGGCAAACAGCCTGAAAAATGTCAGGGTGAAGAGACCATTCCCCTGGGAATAACTGCTGGCGACTTTAGTATGCCTGCCAATTCTCTACTCCCGGAATGAAGACTGCTGATAGGCACGGACTATTCTTTTCTCCCCAAGTTAGAATATGGTTCACCTCTCTCTGCTCTGAAAGACTCTTGGTGCTCCCTTAGTGATTGATATAGGCCACAGCCGTGGTATTGTTGGATTGGATCCCGATAGGGCAATCCTTTTACCTGGAAGTCCAGGCCTTCAGAGCTAGACGCACTGGCCGAGTCTCTAGGATGTTGATGGGCAAGGTTCTTTCGGTTCTTGACCACTGTCCCTGGACAGTCGTCTTCTCTAGTACTGCTCCCCAGCCTGAAAGGCTGGCATCTGTCATTACTACTTTCCAGATAATTGGTCTGAAGGATTTTCCTTTCCGCAGATTCTGGGTCAGTAACCACCAGCTGAGGCTTTGGAACACCCTTGGAGACAGCCGCATTGGCAAGTCCAAAGCTTGGATCGTTTTGTTCCAAGCAGACAGGATACTGTTTTGAAACAGTCTTGAATGGAACTGGGCATAGGGGACTGCTTCGAATGAAGACACCATCTTTCCCAACAACCTCATGCAAAGGCGAATTGAGGGATTTCCTTTTGACCTGACCATCCGCACCAGCTCTCGTATGGAGTTGATTTTTGCCTGAGGCAAGAACCCCTTTTTCTGGGCTGTATCTATGATCAAACCCAAATACTCTAGCTTATTTAGCGGTATTAAGGAAGACTTCTCTAGGTTGAGAATCCAACCCAGATTTTTCAGCTAATTGGTTGTAATACGTACACTTTGCTCCAAACGAGCCATCAATTGGTCTATTAGCAATAGATCGTCTAGGTACGCCAAGACTGTTATTCCCTGTGCCCTTAACCTGGCTAGAGATGGGGCCAGCACTTTTGTGAACACTCGGGGTGCTGTAGCTGGCCCGAAGGGCAATGCTACATACTGAAATGCTGTTGTACTTAGAACCGCAAATACATTTGGTGAGCGGAAAATGTAGGGACATGCAGATATGCATCCCTGATGTCTGCAGAAGTCAGAAGTTCTCCTCCTTTTAGGATAGAAACTACTGACCTGATCGACTCCATTGAAAGGAGCAGATCTTCAGCTGCTTGAGTTGCCTTTGAAGTACATTGTGAGGGCATGATTTTATGAAAAGGGGAATTCATTTCCAAGAGATAGAATTGATTCTGTACCTCTACATACAGGTTCTACCTCCTGAATAGGGCTATACGAAGTTGCTAGAACTGGTCTGGCTCTCAGGGGGGAGGTGGAGAGAGGGGGGAGTACAGAAAAACCAGACAGCTGAAGTCAAGACAAAGGAGGTTCAAACGCACAGTCCAAAAAAATCCTATTTTTTTTTACTTCTACATAGGGTACAATAGTTTTTTCTCACCCATCCGGCGACACAGCTTTACAGCAGTCTTAATGATAAACTCTTTTAGTCCAGCACTTAGATATGGAGAGGCACACTGGGGGAGGCTTCCAAGCAGCAGCCAGTCGTCATCTCTTCTGCAGTATCACCGTTTGGGAAGATTTAATCAAAATGTTCCTTCTTCTCCCCTGCAGATCCTGCTCCAACTCGCGAAAAAAAAAAAAGAAAAAATAAATAAATGTGGCAGGAGCCTCTCACACCACCACTTTCGGAGGGGGGGCAGCCTCTCACTCTACTCCCCTTCACCACCGCTCTCTGCTTCGCTGTGAGTCGGCGGCTGTACGTGTCTCCGTCCAGGTGAGGAGTGGCGGTAGTCTCACGCTGCCGCCACAGCCCCACACTGTATTGCCTGCTTGCGTCCGGCTGTTCTCGCCACTCTCACTGGCGGTAGTCCCACGGCCCTCCACACAGCCCGTCGCTCTCTCGATCTCCTCGTCAAACAGACGGCGATACAACACACAGGATTGATAGGAGATAGGGGGGTGAGAGGACGCTGCACTCACACTCACATCCTCATCCGGTCACGCCATCTTAACCGGATTTCCTAGTAAAACAATTTCACCATAAATATCAGCTTGATGCTGAGTAACAATGTATTTCCTGTAGTGGAAATGCCTTTATACATCCCTTACGTGCCCCAGCGATGCAGACCTGATGAAGAGGAGGGTCTGTGAGAGCTGATGCTTCAGAATCTCTATGCTTTCTATATGCAAGCAGTCTTTGAAAAATACAGGCTGGGGCGCAACAAGGCTTATTAAAAAGGCAGTCTGACAACAAAATGTGAGTCTTTAAAGTAATCCATAGGAAGCCGCCACCGCAGGGGGGGGGGGGGGGGGGGTGTTTTCTCAGCAGTATGAGGCATTTAGCAGGAGCCATTATAGATAATCTGCTGTACCCCCAGCCCCTTAGTTCCCCCAGAGGGAAGAGGAACACCACCTCTGTTCAATTAAGAACCCCCTCCTGCTGCTGGGACACACACATGCTGCTTATAGCTGGACAAAGAGCTGCTGAGATTTTAAGGCAGTACAATGTTTTTCATATGGAGGAAAAAAGGCATAGGTGGACTTTTTACATAGTTAGGTTGAAAAAAAAACACAAGTCCATCCAGTTCAATATATATATATATATATATATATATATATATATATATATATATATATATATATATATATATATATATATATATATATATATATATATATACATATACACACACACACACACACACACACACACACACACACACACACACACACACACATACATATACATATACATATATATACATACATACACACACACACACATATACACACACATACATACATACACAATCCAATATACCCACAGTTGATCCAGAGAAAGGCAAAAAAAACCCCAGCAGAGCATGCTCCAATTTTCTACAGCAGAGGAAAAAAATTCCTTCCCGATTTCTCCCCCCCCCCCAAAGAGGATTTTCCCTCGATCAACTTTACCTATAAATGTTAGTACCCAGTTATATTATGTACGTTTAGGAAAGTATCCAGGCCTTCCTAAAGCAATCTACTGAGCTGGCCAGAACCACCTCTGGCGGGAGTCTATTCCACATTTCCCCCAGTTGTACTCCCCCTAGCATATATGATGCATATATATTCTTAGCCCCCAAGTGCATAACTTTACATTTCTCAATATTAAACCTCATCTGCCACATAGTCACCCAATTAGACAGTGCATGGAGGTCGGCTTGTAAATTGGAGACATCCTTTAAGGACGTTATTCCACTGCATAGCTTGGTGTCATCTGCAGACACACAAATGTTACATTTGATCCCAGACCCAATATCATTTATAAAGATATTAAAAAGTAAGGGTCCCAGCACTGAACCTTGGGGTACATCACTGATAACCTTAGACCATTCAGAGTAAGAATCATTAACCACTACTCTCCGAATTCTGTCTTTTAGCCAGTTTTCTATCCATTTACAAACGGATATTTCCAAGCCTGTAGACTACCTTACACATGAGCCGTGTGTGCGGAACTGTATCGAACGCTTTTGCAAAATCTAAGTATACCATGTATCTCACCAACCCTCCTAGCGGAGACTAGGGCCACCAAAATCACTGTTTTCAAGGTTAAGAGCTTTATGGGCAGTTCGTCTATTGGCTCAAACGGTGTTTTACAAAGACTTTGCAACACAGTGGCCAAGTCCCAGGGAGGGAACCTCCTTGACTTGGGGACCTGCTTACGGCTGATGGATGCAAGAAATCTCTTGACCAGTGGCCCTTCTGACAGTCTTTGATCTAAAAAGCTAGATAGAGCCAATACCTGCACCTTAAGGGTACTGACTGCCAGATTTAGATCTGCTCAGGCTTGGAGGAAACCTAGGACCGCCGGGATCATGGCTCCTGACACTCTGTTATTGAGCAGGCGCCAGGCTCCAAATTTTTTCCAGATTTTATTGTAAATAGCGTTAGTGGACGGCTTCCGGCTGCTAAGAAAGGTATCGATTACTTGTGCCGATAACCCTCCCTCTCAGAAGCCAGGCCGTCAGAGAAAGAGCTCACTTCTGGACGATTCACCTCTCCCTGATATATGGGAGGTCTGCCCTGTAAGGCAAGGCTCCGAGATGCTTAGTCTTAGTAGTCCTGAGAACCAAGACCTCCTTGGCCAGAATGGTGCGATCAGGATAAGCTTCGTTCTCGACACTCTTATCTTCCGGATAAATCTTTGGAATGAGGGCAAATGGTGGAAATGCATACACCAGGTTTGCCTCCCAGGATTGGGATAGGGCATCTAGGCCCAGACTGAGGTGATCTCTCTGTAGGGAGAAAAATTGTTCCACCTGCCTGTTCTGCCTTGTAGCAAAAAGGTCTATTTGTGGGATTCCCCACTTGTTCGAACACTGTTCGATTCAAGCACCATTCTGTCTGAGACAGAATCTCCCGGCTTAGGACATCTGCCAGAGTATTTAATTCCCCTTTTATGTGAATTGAAGACAGGGATAAAAGATTTGCCTCCGCCCATAGAAGGATCTTTTGTGCTGTCCTCATAAGACCTGGGACTCTTGTACCTCCCTGCTTGTTGATGTAACTTACTGTGGTAATATTGTCCAAAAAGGACCTGCATGTGTCTTCCCCTTAGAGTCAAACCAAAGACTACTAGAGCCTTTAGAACTGCACTCAGCTCCCTTGCATTGGAGGAGGAGAGGCTGGCTTCCTGCCAGTTCCAGACCCCCTGGGCCATCTGTGCACCTGAATGGGCTCCCCACCCTTGACCGCTGGTGTCCCTGGTGACTGCCAGAGAATGTGTTGGGACCAAAGTCAACCTGCAGAGAGATTTGCAGGGATCAACCACCACTCTATTGAGAGTTTTATTTCCTGCGGGATCTCTGTCTAACTCTGAAGAGATTCCTTCCTTGCTTCTATCCCAGACAAAAAGCATGAATGCCTGAAGTGCTCGAGTATGAAATTGTGCCCACTGGACTCCTGGGATGGCTGCTGTCATCAAACCAAGAACCCTCATTATACCCTGAATTGAGGTCTCTCTACATACGCAGAGGCTGCTCACCTCTGCAATTATCTTTGCCACTTTCTTTCGTCAGAAAAATTTTGGATGTAGTTGAGATCTATTAGGTATCCTAGGAATACTATACTTTGAGTAGGAACCAACTGTGACTTCTCCTGATTTACCAGCCACCCCAGCTGCTGAAGGTGTCTGATAGTTCTGCTCAGGTTCTGTTTCACCTCGTCTGCAAAGATCAGCAGGTCGTCCAGATAGGGAATTATATGAACTCCCTCCGATCTCAGAATCCACAGCTTCTGCAAAAATCTTTGTGAAGATGCGTGGTACTGATGCCAATCCGAAGGGCAGAGCATTGAACTGAAAAAAAAAAAAAAAAAAAAAAAAAAAAAAAAGGAGGGTCTTGGACCCTTTCTTCACTGCAAACCTGAGAAACTGCCTGGACTCCTATCGAATGGGGACATGAAGATAGGTGTCTCTTAGGTTTAATGAGACCATGAAGACCCCAGGGGTTAACAAATCTCTGGTTGTGTAAATCGACTCAATTTTGAATCGTTTGTTCCTTATGTACATGTTCACTTGCTTCAGGTTCAAAATGAGTCGAAATTTCCCTGATGTCTTTTTTTATCAAAAAACGTGAGAATAAAACCCCCCCTTTTTAGGGTCGGGGGGAATGAAGCTCATCACCTTACAGCATATTCTGTAGGAGGGAAGACATAGCTGTTGCCTTCTCCACGTCTTTCAGGAGAATTGTGTGAAAATTCAGCCCAAGAGCTCTATCCTGTACCTTGATTTTATCAGAACCAGGATGAAGCTGCTGGAAATGGTCTGCCACTGTGGGAGGAATGACCCCAATCTTCCTCCCACATGGCTGACTGAGTCACTGGGAAGGGTCTTTAGGCTGGGGGGGGGGGGGGGGGGGGTTTAAAAAGGAAGCCACCTCTGCCCCTACCACTCCTGTATTGCCACCCTCTTTTCTGATGTTGCGTGGCTGCAAAACCCTTGTTATGCTGTCTTTTGTCCCTCCGATGATAGTTCCTTTCACCTGCTCTCTGGAAGGGACGAAAATTTCTTCTTTGCTTTTTTTTGGGGGGAAAGGAAACCCTTTCTTTTTATCGGCCAACCTCTCTAGGACAGATTCTAGCTCTTTACCAAAGAGCAAATCTCCATTAAAGGGGAGGGAACAGAGTTTGGCCTTTGACACTGTCTCCTCCCCAGGACTTCAGCCAGATAGCCCTCCTGGCTTCATTAATTAATGCTGTAGACCTGGCTGAGAATATTACAGACTCTGTGGACGCATCTGCTATATAGGTTACTGCCTTATTTAGCATTGGTAAAGCATCCAAAATCTCCTCCCTGGGAGTATCTGACTGCAGAAGAGTGCAGAGCCGTTTAAGCCATAAATCAAGCGTACGCTTGACGCATGTAGTGGCTAGTGCTGGCTTAAAGTTAGCGGAGCAGGCTTCCCACGCTTTCTTTAAATACCCTTCCGCCTTTCTGTCCATTGGCTCCTTTAGGGTACCTGAGTCCTCAAAGGAAAGCTCTGAACCCTTTGAAACTTTAGATAGGGAAGCGTCCAGTCTGGGGCACTTTTCCCACAACATTGTATCTTCCCCTTTGAAGGGAAACCTTCTTTTCAAATTTTTAGGGAAGAAGACTCCCTTTTCCGGTTTCTTCCATTCCTGCAGTACTGTCTCTTTTAGGGACATATGTACCGGAAAGGTTCTGCTCTGCTTAGGCTGAAGGCCTCCATATAAAAGGTCATGTACAGACAACTCCTGGTCCTTTGGCTACTCCAGCTCCAGGGTGTCGTATTTAGCCTTTATTAGTTCCTCTGTAGGAAAGAGATCCTTGAACCTTGCTGGGCCTTTGATGAGCTTGTCTATACAGTCCTGACATGCACTTTTCTTCCACCCATAAGGCATTTTCTTGGTGTCTCTGTTTTGCTATCTCTGGGCTTGTGGGCTTTGTCCTGAAATGAATCAAATGACAAACGCCAGCACATTACTTCCACTGAAGACAATACCCGTTACAAAAACTCTAATCCAAGAACCTTTTTAAAAGTACCCACCACCGGAGCCTATGCTAGTATGTGCGACACCTGTCCACACTAAGCATTACAAAAAACAGGCTCTGGAAGAAAACACAACGCCCCCCCCCCCACAGGAGGGTAAGAAAAGGGAAGGAGCAGTCTGCCCCCTATTTTCTTACCTTAAGGCCTGAATTAACGGATGGCACCTCCAGACCTGCTTCTATGGACCCTGGTGTCTCCATGCTCCTGGAAGCCTTCGGCGCCATCTTGCTATTCGGGCCCATATATAAAAAGGAGGTGTGGAGAATCCGGGGCCGAGCTGTGGATCCGACGCCGCCCTCTGCACAGCCCTGTTATCCCCCAGCTAGGCTTCATCTGGGTGTACCAAGATGGCCACCGCTGGACTTCCTGCCATGTCAATTCCCGTCACCAGCCCTGGAAGTTACCGCATCACTCTGCGCCACCAGCACGAACCACATGCTGGGGAAAGAGAAGCCCTGCACATGGAGATCTCTGTAAACAGCAGAAAAAGAAGGTACCCGGACCATGCGGCGGACTGCGCCTCCACTAGAACACCCTGCTGTGCTATTTCGGATGGACCCATTGGATTACCTCCTCCACTCCTCACAGATACCTCACTGAGGCTACAACTCAATCGGGAGAGGGGGTCTCTTACTTTCACCCCAGACCACTCTATCAGGTCTTTGGGTGGCCCAAGCTGACTCATACCCCAGGAGTACTACCCCCGTTTGCCTTGGGTATGGACATCGGGAGGCCCCTGCCCCCTAGCACAAAGGCCGGAAAAATAACAAACATCTGTTTGGAGTTCCTGACTGGCCGGAGGAAACACAAATACTGAGGGGCCAATACATGTGTTGGAACAACAGATGTCAGTCACAGCAGTGGGGAATGTGGCGACAAACTTATTCTGTGTCATTTTTTATCTTGCTACAAAAAAAAAAACGACAAGAGGGTTGTAAACGCTTGAGGTTTTTCGCATTAATGCATTCAGGTGAAAAACCTCCTGTGATGCAGCAGCTCCCCAAACCCCCTTTTACTTAGCTGAACCCGGTCTTTCCAGCGACTGGGATGAGCATGCCAGCTCCAGCCGGTGTCTTGGGTCCTGATTAGATAGATTGATAGTGCAGCCATTGGCTCGCCGGGGGGCGGGGTCGAGTCCTGCTGTCTGTGTCAATGGACGCAGCAGGACACAAGAGTGCGCTCACACGAGTGCTCCGAGGGAGACCCCAGAAGAGGATCAGCGCCACTCTGTGCAAAACCAACTGCACAGAGGTGGCAAGTATGACAGGTTTGTTTTTTCAAAAACCGAACCTTTACATATCCTTTAACTCTTCGTGGCAAGACTGGGCACAGATGAGTTGACAGCCTTTACTGAACCAGGTAGAAGTCTTCATTAAAAAAAAAAAAAAAAAAAAAATTTCAGGTTTACATCCACTTAACTTTAAAAAAAAATAAAAAAATAAAAAAAATAGCTTTAGTACCAGTTATGTATAAGACAAATAACTAGAGCATATTATCACATCAATCCCAAATATGTTTATGAAAGAATCCAACTCACCCTTGCAGGCCAGTGAGGATAACCTTTCATCTTGGCAAAGATCAGGTCCCCAGGCTTGTAATCTCGTGTCATTTTGTCTTCACATAAAGAACAGATAAAAAAAATAAATAAATAAATAAATAAAATAAAATTACCGAACACTGATGTAATCTTAAACAAGACAAACCATTTTTTACCTTTACAGGTGGGAATAATGACCAACACAGTTTTAAGCCACAAAACTCACCAGGATAAGGTTCTTTATTATTATTTTTTAATAGACCAATATTTTTAGCTTAAAATATATGAAAATGTCAGTCCTATGGCAAAATAAAACTCAAAAATATTTTTGTGAATTAATTAGTCTATGTACTTTAAAGTGGAATTCAAACTAAACCAGTAAGATTTTTATGACAGGAGAGAGAAAAAAAAACAAAAAAAAAAAAAAACAGTCCAGCGCCGCTGCAGATGGGCACAACGCTAGATGGAGATAAGACTCAGGTAAGTATATAGGGAGGTGAGGGGGCAATACAAATACTGGGACATTTTTCACCTTAATGCAGAGGGACCTGCGAGCTGCACAAATCACATCTCAGTATATGGCTGGGTTCACACTGGTCCGACAAACGCTCCGACATTGGGAGCTCATGTCGCATGACGTGTGAAATCCAATGTTTCCCTATGGGAGCCGTCCTAACTGGTCCGACACAAGTCGTTCCGACTTTAGAAATGCTCCCTGTACTACTTTGGTCCGACTTTGATCCTACTTCAGCCTATTGACTATCATTGAAGTCGGATCAAAGTCGGATCGCCGTCTCGCATGATCCGACTTCGGCACGCGACTTGTGCTCTGATGATCTTGAGGGGGAACTCCGCACCAAATTTTAAATAAAAAAACCGGCATGGGTTCCCCCTCCAAGAGCATACCAGGCCCTTGGGTCTGGTATGGACCTTGAGGGGAACCCCCTACGCCGAAAAAAACGGCGTGGGGGTCCCCCCCAATCCATACCAGACCCTTATCCGAGCACACAGCCCAGCCGGACAGGAATGGGGGTGGGGACGAGCGAGCGCCCCCCCCCCTCCTGAACCGTACCAGGTCGCATGCCCTCAACATGGGGGGGGGTTGGTGCCTTGGGGGAGGGGGCGCGCTGCGGCCCCCCCACCCCAAAGCACCTTGTCCCCATGTTGATGAGGACAAGGGCCTCTTCCCGACAACCCTGGCCGTTGGTTGTCGGGGTCTGCGGGCGGGGGGCTTATCGGAATCCGGGAGCCCCCTTTAATAAGGGGGCCCCCAGATCCCGGCCCCCCACCCTATGTGAATGAGTATGGGGTACATCGTACCCCTACCCATTCACCTAGGGAAAGTGTCAATTAAAAAAAAAAAACACTACACAGATTTTTAAAGTCATTTATTAGACAGCTCCGGGGGTCTTCTTCCGACTTCGGGGGGTCTCTCCGGTTCTTCTCCACGCTCTCCGGATCTTCTGCCGGGCTCCTCCGCTCTCTTCTGCTCTTTTGCCGCTCTTTTGCTATAGCGGAGGAGCCAGGTCTTCAGTCTTCTGCCTTCTGCCCTCTTCTCTTCTTCTGATGTTGACACGACGCTCTCTCCGGCTGGAATGCTCTCTGTGCGCTCTGCTATGGCTTATATAGGCGGTGACCCCGCCCCCTTATGCCGTCACAATCCCTGGGCATGCTGGGACTGTGACGTTTTAGGGGGCGTGGTCATCACCCGAGTACCACGCCCCCTTATGCCGTCACAATCCCAGCATGCCCAGGGACTGACGGCATAAGGGGGCGGGGTCACCGCCTATATAAGCCATAGCAGAACGCACAGAGAGCATTCCAGCCGGAGAGAGCGTCGTGTCAACATCAGAAGAAGAGAAGAGGGCAGAAGGCAGAAGACTGAAGACCTGGCTCCTCCGCTATAGCAAAAGAGCGGCAAAAGAGCAGAAGAGAGCGGAGGAGCCCGGCAGAAGATCCGGAGAGCGTGGAGAAGAACCGGAGAGACCCCCGAAGTCGGAAGAAGACCCCCGGAGCTGTCTAATAAATGACTTTAAAAATCTGTGTAGTGTTTTTTTTTTTTAATTGACACTTTCCCTAGGTGAATGGGTAGGGGTACGATGTACCCCATACTCATTCACATAGGGTGGGGGGGCCGGGATCTGGGGGCCCCCTTATTAAAGGGGGCTCCAGGATTCCGATAAGCCCCCCGCCCGCAGACCCCGACAACCAACGGCCAGGGTTGTCGGGAAGAGGCCCTTGTCCTCATCAACATGGGGACAAGGTGCTTTGGGGTGGGGGGGCCGCAGTGCGCCCCCTCCCCCAAGGCACCAACCCCCCATGTTGAGGGCATGCGACCTGGTACGGCTCAGGAGGGGGGGGGGGGGCGCTCGCTCGTCCCCACCCCCATTCCTGTCCGGCCGGGCTGTGTGCTCGGATAAGGGTCTGGTATGGATTGGGGGGGACCCTCACGCCGTTTTTTCGGCGTAGGGGGTTCCCCTCAAGGTCCATACCAGACCCAAGGGCCTGGTATGCTCCTGGAGGGGGAACCCATGCCGGTTTTTTTATTTAAAATTTGGCGCGGAGTTCCCCCTAAAGATTCATACCAAACACAGTGCCGGGCATTGGCGGGGATCCAAGTCGGATCCCCGTTCATTGAAAGTCGGACATATGCCGGCTTCATGTCGCAGGGCAAAGTCGGATCCAAAGTAGGACGGCTGTCGTGTCGCACCAGTGTGAACCCAGCCTATAGCACAGTTGCCATTTTTTTCACAGAACATTATTGAAATGTCATGAGGACATGAAGTACTTTTTTCAGCGCAGCAAGTTGCAACACCCACCACTTCATCACAACATCATTGTGTTGAAAAGAACTGTACAGAAATGTCACAATAGCTGCCAGCGTAGCCCCAACGCATTTGGTGTGAACGAGCCCCAAGTGTGCCAATGTGCGGGACAAAGTCTGATGGCTAGCATAACCACTTCAATACAGAGAACTTTCATCCCCTTCCAGCCCAGGTCAATTCTCAGCTTTCAGTGCTGTCACACTTTGAATGACAATTACGCGGTCATGCAACGATGTACCCATATTACATTTTTATCATTTTTTTTCCCCCACAAAATAGAGCTTTCTTTTGGTGGTATTTAATCACCCCTGGGATTATTTTTTGCTAAATAAAATTAAAAAAGACCAACTTTTTTTTCCCCCCCTTTAAAAAAGTTGTTACAAAATTTAGTTTTCTCCTTCACTGACAGGCACTGATGAGGAACCAATATGCAGCACTGATAGGCAGCGATGCTGAGGAGGCACCAGGGTGGATACAAATCAATGATTTAAAAAAAAAAAAAAATGTTTTTGATGTAAAACGATTTTTTTGATTAACAGATTTTAATAAAATGCTTTTGGAACAAAAATCTAAAGATAGTTTTCTATACATACATTAATAATTTAGTTTATTCAGCATAAAATGGAGCTTAGTTGTGTAGCATGAGGCTGTATATTCTGCAATATTTACATTTTTTGGCAAACTCAATGAATCCAAGCTCTGCAAGCTGAGATAACATGCACTGCATTGATGCATTAACACAATTTCACAGTTACCATGAAGTAAAAGAAAGTTGTGGAATATTCCTTTATCCCATTGTTTTGCAAATGTATGTACATTACAATCTGTATGATTGAATTGGTTCAATCATACTTTGGCCATTTTACCAACCTGACAGTTTATTATTCTAAATAGGAAACCTTCATTTTGTATGCAAATATTAAGGATTCTCACTATCGGCAAGACCTCCCTCGCCTTGTTGTGTCACCAGCCATCCCATTAAAGTGAATAGGACTGTCGGTGAGTCAACAGCAGGACAGAGGATGACAGTTGCTCCTTAAAAAAAATATGATTTAAATCGAGTCGATTTAAATCAAGCCTTTTTACTAGCGATTTAACCACTTTCTTACTGAACACTTGAACCCCCCTCATGTCCAGACCAATTTTCATCTTTTAGCGCTGTCACTCTTTGAATGACAATTGCGCGGTCATATAACACTGTACTCAAATGAATTTTTTGTTAAAAAAATTTTAAGACCGAAATTTAAATTTTTTTTTATATTTTGTTATAAAATTTTGCAAACAGGTAATTTTTCTCCTTCATTGATGTACGCTGATGAAGCGGCACTGATGGGCACCGATGGGTGGCAGTGATGGGCAGCACTACTAGGTGGCACCACTGGTGGGCATTGATAGGTGGCACTCATGGGCACTGGCAGGGGGTACTGGTGGGCACAGATGAGGCAGAATTGCCTCCCTCTTCGGGACCGATGTCCCTTTCACATAAGCCGGCGATCGGCTTTTTCTCCTCACGCTGTCAGCGTGAGGAGGGAAAAAAAACAAAAACGATTACCGAGCTTATGCGATCAGCTGTCATTGGCTGACAGCTGATCACGTGGTAATCACGTGGTAAGGGGCCAGGACGCATGCAAAAGGGGAGGCAGTCTTATGACGGCCTCCCGGAAATTCAGGTCCGTGCTGTGGCCGTCATTCGGCTATAGCGCAGACGCCAAGTGGTTAAATCATTATTTATATCGATTTGATTTAAATCAAATCCATCCTGATCTCATGAAAAATAGATTTTTGTTACAGAGGATGCCTAAAATCTTAATTTTCAGCGCTGTCGTCACATTTTAAATGACAATTGTGCGGTCATGCAAAACACATATTGTTCACACAAATAGAGCTTTCTTTTGGTGGTATTTGATTACCACTGGGGTTTATTTTTTGCTAAACAAAAAAAAAAAAAAAAAAACACAAAATTTTTGTTTGTTATAAAATTGTAAATAAGTACGTCAACGCCTTCACTGATGGGCACTGATGAGGCTGCACTGGCAAGGCAGCACTGATTAGGTGGCACCGATATACAGTACTGAAAGGCAGCACAGGCAGGCATCCCTGGTTTTCATGGGTGGGTATCCCTGCACTGATAATCAATGCGCTGATTATCAGCACAGCCCCAGGCCCCCCCCCCCCCTTCCCCGAGAGGAGAGCAGACGAATAGAGGAAAAGCCGACAAACGGCACTTTGTTCACGATGTGACCAGCTGATCACATGGCAAAGAGCCTACGTCATGAGCTCTTTAACCGCTTAAGGACCAGCCGCCATCATACTGCAGCAGGTGGTCTCCTGGGGCGAATCGCCGCAGGTGTACGTTGGCCACTTTAAGAGCGATAGGGGGCCTTGCGGCATGACGCCGGCGCCGATTCGCGTGGCCCACGGCCACGATGTTTAACAGCCACCCGCGATCGCTTCACAGAGAACCAATGTAAACAGACAGATCCCCATTCTGACGGAGAGAGATCTGCTGTTCCTAGTGATTAGGAACAGCCATCTCTCTCCTCCTCCAGCCAGTCACACAGCCCCCCCCCCTTAGAAACCCCTCCCAGGAAAAACATTTAACCCCTTGATCGCCCCCTAGTATTAACCCCTTCCCAGCCAGTGACATTTACATAGTAATCAGTGCATTTTTATAGCACTGATCGATATATAAAAAGGTCAATGGTCCCAAAAATGTGTCAAAGTGTCCGATGCAATATATCGCAGTTCCTCTAAAAATCGCAGATCGCCACTACTAGTAATATAAAAATGCCATAAATCTATCCCCTATTTTGTAGACGCTATAACTTTTGCGCATACCAATCAATATACACTTATTGCGATTTTTTTTTTGTTTACCAAAAATATGGAGAATATATCTTGGCCTAAACTGATGAAGAAATTTGTTTTCTTTTATTTTTGGATATTATAGCAAAACGTATCGCTTTTTTGGTTTATAGCGCAAAAAATAAAAACTGCAGAAGATCAAATACCATCAAAAGAAAGCTTTGTTTGGGGGGGGGGGGGATTTGGTTTGAGTACGTCACATGACTGCGCAATAGTCAGTTAAAGAGACGCAGTACCGTATCTCAAAAAAATGGCCTGGTCATTAAGGGGGCAAATGCTTCCGATCCTTAAGTGGTTAACCATGATCAGAGATGCGGTGTGTCAGACTAACACCACAGATAACCGCGCTACGGTGTGTCAGACTGACAGCACAGATCACCGCGCTGCGGGCGTGCG
Organism: Lithobates septentrionalis; assembly: GCA_037952835.1. Taxonomy (NCBI): domain Eukaryota; kingdom Metazoa; phylum Chordata; class Amphibia; order Anura; family Ranidae; genus Lithobates; species Lithobates septentrionalis. The sequence continues at coordinate 692,411 of JBBDGP010002493.1, read as the reverse complement.
CGAGTGGTTTGTCCTGGACATCATATGAAGTCCAGTCAGGAATAGAAACCACTTTGCGGCCGTCATATTGCTATGTGGCGGGCGGGAAGTGGTTAAGCTGGCCATACACAGATTGTAATACAACCGGTTCAGCAGAGACCAGACAAATTTCAAACCATGTATGGGCACCCTGATCAGTAGATCGACTTCTGTACAACCAGCCTGTTGGGTTTTCCCGATTGATCAATGCCACCAGCTATAGCTGGGAGCACTGTACTGTAACACAATAGCAGTGGGAAGATTTTTTTTCGTTCAAAAAAAATAAAGAAATAAAAAATGTATGGGTTGCGTTAGTGCAAAGAAAAAAAAAAAAAAAAATTAGTGAGCCAATCACACAAGCAAGAAATTACATTTCTGGAAGCGTTTTGAACAGAATGCAAGGATTTGTAAATCTCAAACCCATATTTTATTTACAATAGAAAACTTCTAAAATGTTTAAACTGAGATGTAGTACCATTTTAGGGAAAAAAAAATAAGGAAAATTTTAAATTGACACCAGCCAAATGTCTCAAAAATGTTGGGACAGGGAAACAAGCACAACCCCAATTCCAAAAAAGTTGGGGGAGGGCCATGTTTACCATGGTGTAGCATCCCCTCTTTTTAACCACTTGACCACTTAAACCCCCTTAATAACCAGACCAATTTTCAGATTTCAGTGCTCACAATTTGAATGACAATTACTCGGTCATGCAACACTGTACCCATATGAAATTTTCATCCTTTTTTTCACACAAATAGAGCTTTCTTTTGGTAGTATTTGATCACCTCTGGGTTTTTTATTTTTTGTGCTATAAGTGAAAAAACACCAAAAATTTTGTAAAAAAAAAAAAATGCATTTTTCTTCATTTATATTAAATTTTTTTGCAAATAAGTAATTTTTCTTCATAAATTTGGCCAAAAATGTATACGGCTACATATCTTTGGTAAAAATAACCCAAATTAGTGGGTATTATTTAGTCTGTGTGAAAGTTATAGGGTCTACAAGCTATGGTGCCACTCACTGAAAATGTATCTCTTTTCTTGAGACCCTAAGTGCCGGTTCACACAGGGGCGACTTGTCAGGCGACCTAGCCGCCCTGACAAGTCGCCTCACGTTCTGTACTACGGAACTGTTTTAATAGGAGCAACGCAAGTCGCTCCAACTTAGAAAAAGGTTCCTGTAGTATTTCTGGGGCGACTTCAGGCGACTTGCATTGACTTCTATACAGAAGTCGTTTTGCAAGTCACCGCTGAAGTCATGTGCAGGTCGCCTCGGTGAGTCGACCTGCAAGTCGTGCCGCCCCTGTGTGAACCGGCACTTACAAGCCAGTAAAGTACAAATACCCCCCAAATGACCCCTTTTTGAAAAGTAGACATTCCAAGGTAGTTAGTACAAGGCACAGTTAGTTTTTTGAAGTTGTCATTTTTTCCCACAATTCTTTGCAAAATGGATTTTTTTTTATTTTTTTTTCACTCCAAATTGTCATAACAGGTTATTTCTCTCACATGGCATGCACAGTCAACAAACGAAACCCCAAAATATATTCTGATGCTCCTCCCAAGTATGGCGATACCACATGTGTGAGACTTTCCACATACAGAGGCCGAACATTGAAGTAGCCCCTTCAGGCGTTCTAGGAGCATAAACTACACATCTCATTTCTCAACCACCTATTACACTTTTGAAGGCCCTGGAGCACCAGGACAATGGAAACGCCCACAAAGTGACCCTATTTTGGAAAGCAAACACCCAAAACGTATAATCTATGAGGCATAATGAGTCTTTGGAATGGTTCATTTTTTTCCAGACATTTTTGGAAAATGTGGGGGAAAAAAAATGAAAAAAAACGCATTTTTTTTTTTTTTTTATTTTTTTTTTTTACACAAAGTTGTCTATTTATAAGATATTTCCAACACATAGCATGTACATAGCAAAAATGACACCCCAAAATGTATTCTGCTACTCCTCCTGAGTATGGCGATACCACAGGTGTGAGACTTTTACACAGCCTGGCCACAGAGGCCCAACATCCAAGAAGCACCATCAGGTGTTCTAGGGACATAAATTGTCCAGGCAGCAGGCAGGAACATTGTCCATAGTCAGTACAGGCAGGGATACTGTCTATATACAGTCCAGGGTCAGGGCAAGTAGAGACATTGCCAGCAGTGCCAAAATATTCGTCCTAGTAGTAAGCAGGAACACGGTCCAAGTAGCAGGCCAGGAAAGAATGGGGACAGGGGTAGAGGCTTCTCCCACCCAAATCTCTTTGAAGCCTCCGAGTCTCCAGACCCTAATCCGGGAATGAGAAAACTTAAAAAAAAAAAAAACAAAAAAAACAAAAACAAAAAAAAAAAAAACACACACACACACACACACACACAACAGGTTTTCTTCATCCATAAAAACAATTCTGGAGCCCCTCACATATGAGACCCCTGTGTTCCCACTAGCATAGCAGGGTAAAAGATCAATCCAAGAGGCAGGCAAAAAACGTGGTCAAACAGTCCAGGGTCAGTTCCAGAGCAGGCAGAGGTAGGTACAGTTTAGCGTTAGGCAGAAGCGTGGTCGTATAACAGGCCAGGGTCAGGTCCAGAGAAGGCAGAAGTATGTTTAGCATTAGGCAGAAGCGTGGTCGTATAACAGGCCAGGGTCGGTTCCGGAGAAGGCAGAGGTATGTACATTTCAGTGCAGTGGCATAAGGGGTGTGGAGGAAAATGACAGGAAATGAGAATTACGCGTTTACCATACTTCCCTAATAATGTAGAGAAGTGTGGCAATGGTGGAAACATTCAACTCTATACAGAGGCCTGTTTGGGAAGGACAATAATACGTGGGGTCTCTTCCAATTCCTCCACTTGAGCACACCCGGCATTTCTTTTGATGTCTGCGGCCTGTTTCACGGGGGGGGGGGGGGGGGGGGGATTTTGTCAGGAAAGTGGCGCTCGTGGAATCTGCTCACGGAAATCAGAGCGAATAGTTTCTGGTGGGCATTCAGGGTACAAAGGGCAGAAATAACTTCTTCTTGGTAGTGGAGATAGGATACGGGGTTCTCTGTAGATTTTTGGTAAATAACATAAGTGTTATACTTGGCCAAACTGAAAAAATAAATGGACACTTTTTTTATACCAGTGGCGGGATTTTCTTGTGGGAAGGTAGGGTTCAATCATCTGATCGTTGAAGTCCACTCTCCCCATAAACAAATTATAATCGTAAAACACAAAGTGGTTTCTGGACTGGGCCGTTTCTTCTGGGGACTTCCACGTAGGTGTCATTATGAATTGTCGTCAGCATGTGGACGTTTCCTCTGTCCCTCCAATTGACAGCCAATAGCTCCTAGTTCCGCAAAGATGCCATCTCCCCTCGTTGTAGCCTCTCATTGACAAGTTTTTGCGGGAAGCACTTTCTATTGGCTCTTACTGTACCACATGCTGGGGTGTCTCTCCGAGGAAGATTGCGGAAGAGGGGCAAGCTGGTACAAAAATTATCCACATAAAGATGGTATCCCTTTCCAAAGAGAAAATTTTACAAGGAGCTCATCCACAGAAATATTCTGTTCGGGGGTGTATAACTGGGGAAATTTTTTAGAGAAATAACTTAGGAGTGGCCGCATTTTAAATAGTTTGTCAAAAGCTGGGTCATTTCGGGGAGGGAACTGGGTATTGTCATTGTAGTAGAGGAACCGCATTATCATTAGGTATCTGGATCTTGGCATAAGGGATGAGAAGAGTGGCATGTGGTGGATGGGTTTCGTAGACCAATAGGAGTACAATTGTTTTTTTTTTTGTGAGTCCCATAGTAAAAGTTAGGCCTATGAAAATTTTGAATTCCTCTACGGTTAGTTCTCCCCACTCAAAGGGACGGGCGTAACTAGAGCCAGGGTTGCTTACTATGTGCTGCTGTGCCTAGAGGTTGCACTGGGCCACAATGGATGATAGTAAGAGCCCATTCACACAGGGACGACTTGTCAGGCGACCTAGTCCCGTTCTGTGCTATGGAACCGTTCTAAGGGGAGCGACGCAAGTCGCTCCGACATAGAAAAAGGTTCCTGAACGACTTCGGGGGCGACTTGCATAGAGACTTCTATACAGAAGTTGTTTTGCAAGTCGCCCGGGCAGTCGTGTGCAGGTCGCCTCGGTGAGGCGACCTGCAAGTCATGTTGCCCCTGTGTGAATGGGGTCTTAGTCTTCAGTGAGGCAAGGCCTTCTCCGAACAAGACGTCATCTAAAAAGGGAGCATATGCTGCCCTAATACCAGGCTATATAACTATCTTCTTTTGATGATATCTTTCCAGATGTGCAAGCTGCACATTCCATACACACCAATGTGCCCTTTTACCATTAGGGGGCAGGCTTTTGAGCCGAGCACTGATAAGTCGGAGTGTCCCAAAATAATGTCAAATTTCAATTCATCTGACCACAGAACAGTTTTATACTTTGCAACAGACCATTTTAAATGCGCTTTGACACACCGAATATGGCAGTATTTCTGGATCATGTACGTGATTTTTGGAAGTATTCCTGAGTCCATGAAGTGACGTCCATCACAAAATCATGCCCGTTTTTAATGCAGTACCATCTAAGGGCCGGAAGATCACAAGAATCCAAATATTGCGTTTTAGCCTTGTCCCTTGCAAATAGATTTCTCCAGATTTTTTGAATCTTGATATTATGTACTGTAGATGATGACGCATTTAAAGTGGAGTTCCACCCAAAAGTGGAACTTCCACTCATCAGATTCCTCCCCCCCTCCGGTGACACAGTTGGCACCTTTCAGGGGGGAGGGGGGGTACAGATACCTGTATATTACAGGTATCTGTACCCACTTCCGGCATAGATAGCCGCAGAATCTGCGGTTATTTACGCCACTTCCTGCTCCCTCCCCGCTGCCTGCTGGGAAACACACGGGTCCCAGAGACAGCAGGGACCATCCGCATTGCGCTGCGCGACTCGCGCATGCGCAGTAGGGAACCAGGAAGTGAAGCCGCACGGCTTCACTTCCTGATTCCCTTACCGAAGATGGAGGCGGCAGCACCCCAAGACGGAGAGACGGTTCGACCTCGGGTGCCAACATCGCGGGCGCCCTGGACAGGTAAGTGTCCATGTTTTAAAAGTCAGCAGCTGCAGTATTTGTAGCTGCTGACTTTAAAAAAAAAAAATTTCGGCGGCGCTCCGCTTTAAGTCTGCAATTTTGCATGAAGGAACATTAATCTGAAATTGTTCAACAATTTTTAGACCATTTTTCACAGATCAGTGAACATCAGCCTATCTTTACTTCTGAGAAGCCAAGTTGCTCTTTTTATACCCAATCATGTTACCGACCTGTTGTATGTTACCCCAATTAGTTGCAAAAGGTTATTGCAGCACTTCCCTGTTATTACAACCCACTTTTTTTTTTATTGCCCTGTCCCAACATTTTTGAGATGTGTTGCTACCATCAATTTCAAAAACAAGGTAAACAAGGCATTTCCCTGTTCTGCCTAGTGACATGACAGGAATCTACTGCTCCCTGTCATCGGGAGCAGTGATCGCTGTCATGTTTTAGTGAGCCCACCTCCCTACAGTTAGAATCACTACCTAGGACACACTTAACCCCTTGATCGTCCTAGTATTTAACCCCTTCCCAGCCAGTGTCATTTACACAGTAATCAGCATTTTTTATAGCACTGATCGCTGTATAAATGACAATGGTCCCAAAATAGCGTCAAGTGTCCGATGTGTCTGCCGCACTCACGATAAAAATAAAAAATGCCATAAATGTATCCCCTATTTTGTAAACACTATAACTTTTGCGCAAACCCAATTTTTTTTTTACCGAAAATATGTAGAAGAATACATATCGGCCTAAAACTGAGGAAAAATATTTGTTTTTTTAATAATATCCCCAAAAATATATAGCAAAAAAGTAAAAGATGCTGTTTTTTCAAAATTGTCGCTCTTTTGTTTATAGCGCAAAAAATAAAAACCACAGGGGTGATCAAATACCAAAAGAAAGCCCTATTTGTGGGAAATAAAGGACTTCAATTTTGTTTTGGTGTAACGTTGCACCGAATTGCAAACAGTGCTCTGGTCAGGAAGGGGGTAAATCCTTCCGGGGCTAAAGTGGTTAAAAAAATTTCATGCATTTATATGGGTTTAGAAATGTCCTCTACATACATTAGGGCGGCACAGTAGTGTAGTGGTTGGTAGCACTCTAGCCTAGCAGTAAAAAGGGTCTCTGGTTCGAATCCCAACCACAACACTACCTGCCTGGAGTTTGCATGTTCTCCCTGCGTTTGCGTGGGTTTCTTCTGGGTACTCCAGTTTCTCCCCACACTCCAAAGACATGCTGGTAGGTTAATTGGCTTCTGTCCAAAATTGGCCCTAATATATGAATGAATTTGAGTTGGGGATCTTGGATTGTGGGCTCCTTGAGGGTAGGGACTGATGTGAGTGTGCAATGTATGTGTGGAGCGCAGCGTAAAAATTGACGGTGCTATATAGGTACCTTAAATAATAATATAATAGATGAGCATCTTAATGAGACACAATGTACAGGGATAGGGATAATTGTAGACCCGCACCCACACTCACTCAGGTTGAACTGGATCGACTGGTGTCTTTATTCAACCTAACAATGTAACTATGCATTTAAAAAAATGTTTGACACTGCCAGTGTGAATAATGCCCTACTTGATCCAAAAAGGGTGTTTCTTGTAGCTCTACTTTAAAAAGGAGAATTCCAGACAAAATTAACAAATTAAAGCCGCAAACAGTCAATGCTTAAAACGTATCTGAACCCAAAAGGTTAATATAGTGCAGCTTATTAGTCCTTTTGCTCTATTTTCATCCGGTTATCCAGCAAATACCAAAATTTCCTGTCCCCATGTAGCTACCTCACTCCTCCACTGTATCTATGGAGAGTGTCATGGTTGTAACCCTAGGCTACTCTCCTGATATAGACTACAGACATGTCTACCTCTTCATCTCTATTGCAAAGGAGGGCAAACCAATTGGTAGATTATAGAAGATATTAGAAAGTGCACCGAAATGAAAACGTTGGTGCCAAAACCGAAAATTCAGGATGTACAGGATGTGGCCGATACTGAAAAGGAGTTTGATCATATAAAATTGTATTATATTCGACTTAATATCATTAATTTAAATGACTATGAATTTATTGTCAGCCATTATCAGCACCTTTAGCGCAAGAAAAAGGCACCGCTTTAATTTTTATGTACGTCTTCACACTGGTCCGTTGCACTTCCGTTGTGGTATTAAAAATCTTGCTTGCTGTATTTTTGGTCAGTTAAAAATAACCCACCAAAACGCACCTCCCTGTTGAAATGCATTGCAATAACGTATTAATAACACACCCATATTACGTATTTTGATGCGTTTTTTGAGTTATGTAACCTATGAAACACCATAAGCACGGTAAAATGTCAAAAATTGTATGCGTTTTCCACACCATTATCAGCACCTTTTCCTCTAATCCCATTTTCGGCTGATAATTTTCAACGGCTGAAATTTCGCTGCATCTCTAGAAGAAATCTAGGAAGGAAGATATTCTTCTGTGCAGTTCACAGGAAGTGACAAGGACACCGCATTTCTCACAAGTTAATCAGGTATTTCTGTTCTTTGCTGAAAATGTGCTAGGCTTGAATTAAGAACCTCTCTGCAACCCGCTACAGTGGATTCAGCATACACGCCAGGGAGTTTTTGTTTACCCACCACTGCCATTTTGCGCTGTTACCTGGATTTTGACAGCTCTACCCGCTCACAGCATCAAGCGACCAGCACCTTTGCTGAACATTTGAACAGAAGACCTGGACTCTGTTCCCTATAAGTGAATTGTTTCACCAACATTCTATGCTGCATGTTAATCTTTGGTGCCAGACACACTCCTATACTGTTAGCTTGATTTAAGGCCTAACTCCAGGTTTTAATGAAGTTTAAATAACTACTTTGGACCAAGCTGGCTCAAAAACTATTTACTTCCCTAACAGTTGCAGCTGCTGTGTGTGCTGTCTTAAGAGTATGTAGCCTCAGCTACATACAGAATTGTGTTCAAGCAGCAGGATGAGGACCTTCCCATCAAGTTCCAGGAACAAATTCAAGACGGGCTAAGAGTTGCTCAGCTATTCGCAGGTACTCTTGTATTTCCTGAAGCTATGAGTAAGCACCAGTAGTTACGGTGTGAAACATGTTAGCTGTTGAATCCCTCTCTTGCTCTAACTTTTTTTACCAATAAAGAAATTATCGTTGGAGTGCGGCCATCCAGATTGAATTTCTTTTTACATGCTATTTTGCATACTGAGCCTGCACCCATATCTGAGGAAGAGATTTTTGTGGACCCAACACCCGGAGCAGGTCCTTCTCTCGTTTGTCTATTTTATCCAGATTGTAAGTTATTTGCAGGTACTTTTGTATTTTCTGAATGAATACATAGCTTCCTCTGATTGGCTAAGTTGGACAGGTGGGCAAGTGACGACAATCTCTGCTTCCGCTAGAGGAAGCTTTGTATTCATTCATAGAATACAAAGGTTCCTGGGAATGGCTGAGCAACTCTCAGCCCGACTAGATTTTGTTCTGGGAGTGGGATGGGAAGGTCCTGTCCCCATACTGGAAAATATTGCTGTATACAATATGTAGCAGAGGTTACATACAGCTAGTACAGATTCTTTATCTACTAGGGATGCAACTATTTAAATTTCACTAAAACCTGGAGTTGGGCTTTAGGTCTGGTGCCAACCACAAAAATGCACTCTGGAAGCATTCCTGCATGCATATTTTTGATGCTTTTTTTAACCGCTTTAAGACCGGCACAATGGCTCTCCTGCGCGAACAGCCGTACGGTGGCATGCGCAGGCTCAGATGCAGGCCAGAGCTCACTCCCGCTGCGGGAGCATGCCTGCGGGTTGGGAGGACTCGATGTCCTCCAGCGGCCCGCGATTGCCTTGTACACAGGCAGAACAGGGAAATGCAAACAAGGCATTTCCTCATTCTGACAGGTGACATGACAGTGGTCTGTTCCCAGTGGTCGGGAAACGTGATCTCTGTCATGTCCCAGTAAGTCCCCCCCCACAGTTAGAAACACACAGTAGAGAACACAGTTAACCCCTTGATCGCCACCTAGTGTTAACCCTTCTCTGCCAGTGACATTTACATAGTAATCAGTGGCTATTTTTAGCACTGATCACTGTACAAATGTCAATGGTCCCAAAAAAGCATCAAGTGTCCAATGCAATGTCGCAGGAAAAAAAAACACAAAACAAAAAAAAAAAAAACGCAGATCACAAAAAGTGATCAAACGTGATCTTGCGGCGAATCTGCTGCAGAGACCACTATTAACGGAAACCGGACCGCCTGCTGAAGAAGAGGAGGATACCGGGATTATGGCAGCTAGCTGTTGCCATAACAAAGATATCCCTCTTCAAAGAGAGGATGTACAGGTAAAAGCCAGTAAATTAGAATATTTTGAAAAACTTGATTTCAGTAATTGCATTCAAAAGGTGTAACTTGTACATTATATTTATTCATTGCACACAGACTGATGCATTCAAATGTTTATTTCATTTAATTTTGATGATTTGAAGTGGCAACAAATGAAAATCCAAAATTCCGTGTGTCACAAAATTAGAATATTGTGTAAGGGTTAAATTTTGAAGACACCTGGTGCCACAAACTAATCAGCTGATTAACTCAAAACACCTGCAAAGGGCTTTAAATGGTCTCTCAGTCCAGTTCTGAAGCCTACACAAACATGGGGAAGACTTCAGATTTGACAGCTGTCCAAAAGGCGACCATCGACACATTGCACAAGGAGGGAAAGACACAAAAGGTTATTGCTGAAGAGGCTGGCTGTTCTCAGAGCTCTGTGTCCAAACACATTAATAGAGAGGCAAAGGGAAGGAAAAACTGTGGTCAGAAAAAGTGTACAAGCGATAGGGATCACCGCACCCTAGTCAAGATTGTGAAAAAAAACCCCTTCAAAAATGTGGGGGGGATTCACAAGGAGTGGACAGCTGCTGGAGTCAGTGCTTCAAGATCCACCACCAAGAGACGCTTGAAAGACATGGGTTTCAACTGCCGCATACCTCGTGTCAAGCCACTGTTGACCAAGAAACAGCGCGAAAGGCGTCTCACCTGGGCTAAGGAAAAAAAGAGCTGGACTGCTGCTGAGTGGTCCAAAGTCATGTTTTCTGACGAAAGCAAATTTTGCATTTCCTTTGGAAATCGAGGTCCCAGAGTCTGGAGGAAGACAGGAGAGGCACAGGATCCACGTTGCCTGAAGTCTAGTGTAAAGTTTCCACCATCAGTGATGGTTTGGGGTGCCATGTCATCTGCTGGTGTCGGTCCACTCTGTTTCCTGAGATCCAGGGTCAACGCAGCCGTCTACCAGCAAGTTTTAGAGCACTTCATGCTTCCTGCTGCTGACCTGCTCTATGGAGATGGAGATTTCAGGTTCCAACAGGACTTGGCGCCTGCACACAGCGCAAAATCTACCCGTGCCTGGTTTACGGACCATGGTATTTCTGTTCTAAATTGGCCAGCCAACTCCCCTGACCTTAGCCCCATAGAAAATCTGTGGGGTATTGTGAAAAGGAAGATGCAGAATGCCAGACCCAACAACGCAGAAGAGTTGAAGGCCACTATCAGAGCAACCTGGGCTCTCATAACACCTGAGCAGTGCCAGAAACTCATCGACTCCATGCCACGCCGCATTAATGCAGTAATTGAGGCAAAAGGAGCTCCAACCAAGTATTGAGTATTGTACATGCTCATATTTTTCATTTTCATACTTTCAGTTGGCCAACATTTCTAAAAAATCCCTTTTTTGTATTAGCCTTAAGTAATATTCTAATTTTGTGACACACGGAATTTTGGATTTTCATTTGTTGCCACTTCAAATCATCAAAATTAAATGAAATAAACATTTGAATGCATCAGTCTGTGTGCAATGAATAAATATAATGTACAAGTTACACCTTTTGAATGCAACTACTGAAATAAATCAAGTTTTTCAAAATATTCTAATTTAATGGCTTTTACCTGTATATCGGCGTGCAAAGGTCCGGAAGTGGTTAAAAGAGGTTTATACTTACCTGCTCTGTACAATGGTTTGCACACAGCAGCCTCGATGCTCTTTTCGTGTCCCCTGTGGGCACTCCTGGCAGACTAGTGGAGGGAGATTTCTGCAGCACATTTGGCAAGTACAGATTCACAGTATATGTTAAATAATATGCAAGGTGGTTGGGGGGGGGGGGGGGGGGGGGAGAGCTTCAGAGTGGCAAAGATGTTTTTATTAAAAAATTATGTGAGCAGACTGCAGATAACCACTTCCGGACCGCCGCACGCCGATGTACGTCCAAACTTTGAAGGGGGATATCGTTGTTATGGCAGCAGCTAGCTGCCATAACCCCGGTATCCCCGTTTTCGTGCGGCGGTCCACTCTCTGATAAAAGTGGTCCCTGCGGCGGATTCGCCGCGAGATCACTTATCGGTGGCGGAAGAGGGCCCCCCTCCCGCCGCTACCGACTGCTCCGGTAAGCGGCGGGAGGGGGGCCCTCTTCAGCCACCGATAAAAGTGATCGCGTCTGTCTCCCTCCTGTGCCTAGAGACAAGTGAGGCTAAGATGGCGCCCACTCGTCTCCATGACACTGCTGGGAGGAAGAGACGTCAAAAACGTCACTTCCGCCCACGCCTCTTAAAGGCATATTTTTTTTCAATGTCATTTTTTTTAATAATTTTTTTTTTTTGCATTTTAGTGTAAATGAGATCTGAGGTCTTTTTGACCCCAGATCTCATATTTAAGAGGTCCTGTCATGCTTTTTTCTATTACAAGGGATGTTTACATTCCTTGTAATAGGAATAAAAGTGACACGATTTTTTTTTTTTTTTTTAAACAGTGTAAAAATAAATAAAATAATGTAAAATAATAAAAATTAAATTTTTTTTTTTTTTTTTTAAACCCCCCCCCCCCCGTCCCGTCGAGCTTGCGCGCAGAAGCTAACGCATACGCGAGTAGCGCCCGCATATGAAAACAGTGGTCAAACCACACGTGAGGTATCGCCGCGACTGGTAGAGCGAGAGCAATAATTCTAGCCCTAGACCTCCTCTAACGCAAAACATGCAACCTGTAGAATTTTTTTAAACGTCGCCTATGGATATTATTGAGGGTAAAAGTTTGACGCCATTCCACGAGCGGGCGCAATTTTGAAGCGTGACATGTTGGGTATCAATTTACTTGGCGTAACATTATATATTTCACAATATAAAAAAAAAAAAAAAAAAAAAATTGGCCTAGCTTTACTGTTGTTTTATTGTTTTATTCAAAAAAGTGACGTTTTTCCAAAAAAAGTGCGCTTATAAGACCGCTGCGCAAATACAGTGCAAAAAAAAAAAAAAGTATTTCAACGACCGCCATTTTATTCTCTAGGGTGTTAGAAAAAAAAAAAAACATACATAATGTTTGGGGGTTCCAAGTAATTTTCCAGCAAAAAAACATGTAAACACCTAAAATCCAAAACGAGGCTGGTCCTTAGGTGGTTAAAGTGGAACTTTAGACAGATTATTAAGTCCTGCTAGATGATTTCAGGCTGGCCCTTTTTGCAGGTATAGCTATGTAAAGCTTTAAAAATAAGTGCCTATACTGTTAAAAAAAACGGTAATACACGGTCTTACCCTGCTCTGTACATGCTCAGTTGCTCTCCATTTTTAGGCACTGCTGACATTGTAGAGGCCGATCTGCTGAAAGCCTTTAAATCACTTCAATACCAGTCATTTAGACACCTTCCTGCCCAGGCCAATTTTCAGCGCTGTCGCAATTTGAATGACAATTGCGCGGTCATGCTACACTGTACTCAAACAAATTTTATATCATTTTGTTCCCACAAACAGAGCTTTCTTTTGGTGGTATTTGATCACCTCTGCAATTTTAATTTTTTGCGCAACAAATAAAAAAAGACCGAAAACTTTGAAAAAAAAACAAGTTTTTCTTTGTCTGTTTTCATTTTTTGTAAAGAAGTATGTTTTCTTCCTCAATTAGGGGCACCGATGAGGTGGCACCAACGAGCACTGATAGGTGGCACTCGTAAGCGGCACTGATGGGTGGCATTGCTGGGCATCCCTGTTTTGTAATGTGCCAGAGGTGCCAGTCAGTGCCCATTTGTGGGCACTGATTGGCATATTTTTTAACATGTGGATGGCCATGGGGGATGTACCTGGCCATCCACATGCTGGGGGCTTCCCTGGTGGTCTAGTGTGGGCATCTGAGGGGGGGCTGCGCTGATAATCAGCGCAGACCCCCCCCCCTCCCTCAGGAGAGCCGCCAATCGGCTCTCCTCACGTCTGTCAGATGCAAGTGAGGAAAAGCCAACCAACATGTCTTCCTGTTTTCATCGTGATCAGCCGTGTCCACTTGGACACGGCTGATTACACGGTAAAGAGCCTCCGCCGATCGCCGCAATGCACGCCCCCACAGGCGCGCGGCAGCTGTCATCCTAAAGGACGTCATACGACGCCCAGTCAGGATAACTGGGCCACCCCCCCGGCTGTCATTCTGTTATAGGCCGGGCGGGAAGCGGTTAAGCAGAATTAAACACCCCTATCCTTTACTGCCAAGAAAGCTGCTTATGTTTAAACTGCCATGATGCTGCACATGTGATCAATTTTGACACCAACCATTTCATAGTTTGACAGTTTGGTTCAGGACACAAGCAAATGTGACAGTTAGCCATTCCAAGAATGTATGTTTTTTGGAATTGGTAAATTGATAGGTTTAGTTCTGCTGTTCAGGGGCTCTGAGCTTTAGCAAAATGACAGCCACCAGCAAGAAAAAACAGAAGCAATGCTGGAGACAATTTATAGCGCACACTAATTTTGGTAGCATTATTAATATGGAATGTATGTTGCTTGCTAAAGAACATTTTTTTTATCAAGTTGTTATGGGTAAGGTTTCCACTTTAAAGAGGTTTGAGTCATCCAGTGATGGCTGGTGCCATCGCTGGGGGGCGTAAACAAACTGAAAAAGATTCTGAAAAAAAAATAAATAAACCCAAACGCAGCCACAGTGCCCCCATGAAACAGCCCCCACCATGGCCCCATCAAACAGCCCCCACTGTGCCCCATATCAAATGTGCCCCCCGCCCGCACTTACCCTGTCTCGGTGGGACAGCTCCTTAATATCTTCTCCCATCCTCTGCCATGATTGGACGCCTCATAGGCGTCCAATCACAGCGCCTGTCGTTTCAGCCAATCAGGTGACGGGTAGATCAGAGCACCCAATTGGCAGAGAGGCGGTTTAGTGTTAGGAAAGTGAATATTCATTCGCTTTTCTAACAAAACTGAGTGACCTGCGAGCGCCCAGCGTGGCACTCACAGGACACCTTTTTTGACGCCTATGGCTCCTGAATAGGGGGTGGCAGCGGCGGCCACAGTTAGATTCATGCAATGCATGGATCTATCTATTGGTGTTAGAGGGGGTGGCAGGAGAGAGGGGGTGGTGCCCGTGTGCCCTTATGGATGCACCGCCACTGGTTTCATCCCTATAAGTGATATATCTGCAAGAGCTTGTTCTTTTAAAAAAAAAAAAAAAAAAAAAAAAACAGTTACACTTACCGGTAACTGGTGTTTCTGGGAAGTCTTCCAGGACGGCACCCTGAGAGATGACTGGTCCACCTGACAGGAAACACAATCAATCAAGAGGTTAAAGGCCGCCGCCCCTCCCAATGCTCCTCAGTTTTGACAAAGTATTGACCCACACCAGTGCACGAGAGTGAAAAACAACCACCACCACACTCTAAACATTACATGTTTCCTAGATAGAACGGGTGGGAAGTAAGCCTGCCGTCCTGGAAGACTTCCCAGAAACACTGTTACCGGTAAGTGTAACTGGTTCTTTTCACAAGTCGTCTTCCAGGACGGCACCCTGAGAGAAGAGCAAGTAGCTCAGGCCTACCTTTAGGGCGGGACCACCGCTTGCAAGACTTTCCTGCCAAATGCCAGGTCCTGAGGAGATAGTAACTCCACTCTATAATGTCTCAGGAACATGTTCTGGCTTGACCATGTAGCGGCTCTACATATCTGCTCCACCGAAGCTCCGGCCCTTTCCGCCCAGGAGGTTGCCAGAGATTGCGTGGAATGCGCTCTAAGATTTCTAGGAGCTGCTTTACCTGACTGCTCATAGGCTAACAAAATGGTATGCTTAATCCATCTGGCTATAGAAGCCTTGGATGCCTGTTGGCCCTTCTTTTGGCCAGCGAAATTAACTAAAAGATGGCTTGACCTTCTGAATTCCTTAACCCTTTCTAGGTAGGATAGTAAACAGCATCTGACGTCCAGACAATGAAAAGAAACTTCCCCTTCACTTTTGGGGTTACTACAAAAGGAAGGCAGCACCACTTCTTGAGTCCTATGGAACCTTGATGCTACCTTAGGGAGGTACAGGGGGTCCTGCCTAAGTATAACCCTGTCCTCGAATAAAGAAAAAAATGGTTCTTTAATAGAAAAAGCCTGAATGTCACCTACTCTCCTAGCTGAGGTGATTGCAAGTAAAAAGGCCAACTTAAAGGTCAGGATCCTAAGGGGGATCTGATCTATTGGTTCAAATGGGGCCTTTGTTAACCCCTCCAGTACTAGTGTAAGGTCCCAAGGAAGGCACCTGGACATTTGAACAGGGGACAACCTCTCCCTGACCAAGAGAAATCTCTTGATCAGGGGGTGTAATGCCAAACGTTTCTCAAGGAAACAGGACAGGGCTGAAACCTGCGCCCTAAGAGTCTTGGTTGCCAAACCTAGATCTGCTCCATCCTGGAGAAATTCTAAGATAGCAGGGATCTCTCTTTGAGAAGTCCCTCTCTCCTGACACCAGCGAGAGAAAATCGCCCAGGTCCTGGCGTAAATACGCCTTGTGACTAGCTTTCTAAGGAGCAGTGTATCCACTACTCTGTCCGACAGTCCCTTCTCCCGCAGGTTCTGCCTTTCAAGAGCCAGGCCGTCAGCTTGAAGAAGCTGGGGTCTGGGTGGCGGACCAGACCCTGAAGGAGAAGGTCATCCCGGACCGGGAGGTGAAGCGGTGGGGCTATGGACCAACCCTGCAGGGTTGGAAACCAGGCTCTCTTGGGCCACCAAGGGGCTATTAGAATCAACTTGCTTTCCAAGAGGAACAGTTTTTGAAGGACCCTCGGAATTAGTCCCAGAGGGGGAAAGGCATAGGCCAGTCGGAAGTCCCAGACCTGTGCCAACACGTCTATCCCCTCTGAGCCTCTCTCTCGAGCAAGGGAAAAGAATCTCTTTACCTTTCTGCTCTTCCTGCGGGCAAAGAGATCTCTGGAATGCCGAATTGCCGACTTACCAGGGAAAAGACCTCTGGATTCAGTTCCCGTTCCCCCTGCAGAATCGGCTGCCGACTGAGGTAGTCTGCCTCTACATTTAATGTCCCCTTTATGTGGACTGCAGAGATGGAAGGAACCCGACTTTCCACCCAGGACAGGATCTCTGCAGATAGGGATAGGAGTGCTGTAGATCTGGTACCCCCCTGATGATTCAGGAACGCCACTGCCGTGGCATTGTCTGACAAGACCTGCAGCTCCTGGCCCCTGATCCTTCCCTCGAAAGCCTTTAGTGCTTCTCCTATTGACAACAGCTCTCGAAAGTTGGAGGAGGCCCTTCTCTGTTCTGAATTCCAGGACCCCTGAGCTATTAGTTCCTCTAGGTGGGCTCCCCACCCCCAGGAACTTGCGTCTGTAGTTAACCTGAGAGGCTGAAGTTGGCTCCAAAGGAGGCCCCCATGAAGCCTCTGAGGAAGGAGCCACCAGTGAAGGGAGTTCTTTACTTCGACTGGAATGGCCATCTCTATGTCCAGAGAGTAGAGGTCGACCGATATATCGGCCGGCCGATATATCGGCCGATATTTGGCGTTTTTTACTTAATCGGCATCGGCCGATTGTGCTGATAAAAAAGGCCGATTGTAACTTCAGCCGTGACTTGCAAATGACTTCTGTAATAGACGTTAATGCAAGTTGCCTTAAGTTATCTGTGAAGTTTTCTTCTTTCCCCCTCTGGGCAGCCTGCCAAGTCTGATAAGAAGATACATTTGTATCTTTCGGGTTCTTTTTATCAATAGACTGAACTCCGTGGAGAAGTTTTCAGTTTAACCATTTAAAGACTAAATCTTTTCTGACACTTGTTGCTTACAAGTAAAAATCCTGTATTTTCTGCTAGAAAATCACTTAGAACCCCCAAACATTATATATATTTTTTTTAGCAGAGACCCTAGGGAATAAAATGGTGATTGTTGCAATATTTTATGTCACACGGTATTTGCGCAGCGGTCTTTCAAACGCAATTTTTACAAAAAAAAATACAGTAATGAATTTAAAAAAAACCTAAGCAGTAAAGTTAGCCCATTTTTTTTCGTCCAAAAGTTTTGATTACCTGTTTTTGTGTATTTAATATTTAAGTTTTTTTTTTTTTTTTTTTTTCTAAATTATACATACAAGTGAACTGATTGGAGGTTTGTTTTGTTTAATGTTTAAATGAAAAAAAAATTCTGTATTACTTAAGGCTGCTTTCACACTGGAGCGGGCAGGCGTTGATGGTAAAACGCTGCTAGTTTTAGCGGCGCTTTACCGTCATTTTAGAGGCGCTATTCGGCTGCTAGCGGGGCGCTTATAACCCAGCTAGCGGCCGAGGAAGGGGTTAAATGCGCCCCTGAAGCGCCACTGCCAAAACGCTTTGCAGGCGCTTCGGCAGCGGTGCGCATTCATTTCAATTGGCAGGAGTGGTGGAGGAGAGGTATACACACCGCTCCAAAGATGCCGTTTGCAGGACTTTTTTTTTTACATCCTGCCAGCGCATCGCCTCAGTGTGACAGCACTCGGGATATCACACTGAGACTGCAGGGGAGCCGTTTTACAGGCGCTTTACAGGTGCTATTTTTAGCCCAAAAGCGCCTGAAAAACGCCCCAGTGTGAAAGGGGTATAACTGTTAGATTTTATGAGATGAAGGGGAAAAAGAAAAAAAAAAAAATCGGCCAAATATATCGGCCCAAAAAAATCGGCATCACATATCGGCCATCGGCCACCGCGATTTCTAAATATCGGCATCGGCATCGGCCAGAGAAAAACCCATATCGGTCGACCTCTACCAGAGAGTCTCTTCTTCTGTCCCAAGAGGATAGAAGGAAGTGCTGGAGGGGCCTGGAGTGTAGCTGTGCCCAAGGAACTGCTGGGATAGCTGACGTCATTAGACCCAGAACTCTAATGATACCTCTGTAGGAGATGGTGCTTGCCTGTAACAGCGACCTGACCGCTGATATGAGGCCCTCTACCTTGCCCTGAGGTAGAATTAACTTTTGTTCTGAGGAGTCCACCAGGAACCCTAGATACAACTTTGTCTGAGCAGGAGTCAGTGAGGACTTTTCCCTGCTGACAATCCATCCCAGGTCTTCTAAGGTCTGCATTACTCTGGATAGATCCAGAAGTAGTTGATCCCGACTTAAGCTGGCCATACACCATACAATTTTCCTGTTCAATTTTCTTTAGATTTACCTTCAACTATGTAGTACAAGGGCCTGCCTGATTGCATCCAAATTGAAAGTGTTTAGGTTTGACCTCCTATTATATGGTTTTGGTAAATCTAAAGGAAAGTTGAACAGGAAAATTGAATAGTGTATGGCCAGCCTTATGCTGGCCATACACTATACAGAAAATCGGCCGAACCCCTTTTCGAAAAACGAACGTTCGACCGTGACCGCAAACGATCTTGCCATCATATAATGACCGATAATCTGTTCAGTGGACATGAATAAATAATTTTGTGTTCGTTTTTTTACATATACCTAGTGCAGAAAGTTCGGACGGGAAACACATTAACCTTGCAATTTATCGTACGTTCGGCAGAAATTTTCCAAACATGCCGTTCGTTTTTTTTCCACAAAAACGTCACAAACGATTATCGATTTGTACCCACTAACTTGCCGAAAAACGAACGAAGTGTCCATTCGAACGATTTTTCGGCCAGTTTTTCGTATAGTGTATGGCCAGCATTAGACTATAAATCAAAATGTCGTCCAGGTAGGGAATCAATGCCACTCCCTGGAGGTGCAAAAAAGCCACCACCTCGGCCATGACCTTTGTGAAGACTCTCGGACTGGATGCCAGTCCAAAGGGGAGAGCTGTGAACTGCCAGTGTTGCACTCCCTCTGGAGAGGCGATCGCGAATCTCAGGAAGCTTTGATGGACCTGAAAAATGGGGACATGAAGGTAGGCGTCTTTTAAATCGAAGGTCACCATAAACACATCTTTGAGGAGATGTCTCCTGAGAGAATACTGCACCATACTGTCAGTGCTGAGAAGGCCGACATCTTCCTTTCCGGGTTTGCATCCTCCGGCTACATGAGTGGCTGGGGGTGCGATGACTTCTCTCCCGTAGGAGTCGTTTATGGCACTGTATGCTGAACCTTCAGAGCACATGCGCTGGTAACATCACCGGCTGCATACACTCTGAATATCTCCTAAACAGTGCAAGTTTAGGAGATATAAACTGTACCTACAGGTAAGCTTTACTATAGGCTTGCCTGTAGGTACAGGTGGTAGTACAGCGTTTACTACCACGTTAACCACTTCCTGCCCACCATATAACAAAATGACGTGCACAAAGTGGTTACGTCATATGACGTCCAGCAGAATAAGCTACGATCACACGCCAGTGGGGGCGTGCAGCACGGCGATCACTGGTGTGGTGTGTCATTCTGACACACCACATCACCGATCTCGGTAAAGAGCCTCTGACATTACCATTAGAGGTCAACCGATATATCGGCCGATATTTGGTGTTTTTTACTTAATCGGCATCGGCCAATTGTGCTGATAAAAAAGGCCGATTATAATTTCAGCCGTGACTTGCAAATG